>VUQI01045745.1:4249-29938 GCA_015106735.1 Paratilapia polleni | reverse complement strand
GTTTGGTGGAGGGGGGATTATGGTGTGGAGTTGTTTTTCAGGAGTTGGGCTCGGCCCCTTAGTTCCAGTGAAAGGAACTCTTAATGCTTCAGCATACCAAGACATTTTGGACAATTTCATGCTCCCAACTTTGTGGGAACAGTTTGGGGATGGCCCCTTCCTGTTCCAACATGACTGCGCACCAGTGCACAAAGCAAGGTCCATAAAGACATGGATGAATTTGGGATGAATTAGAGCAGAGACTGCGAGCCAGGCCTTCTCATCCAACATCAGTGTCTGACCTCACAAATGCGCTTCTGGAAGAATGGTCAAAAATTCCCATAAACACACTCCTAAACCTTGTGGAAAGCCTTCCCAGAGGAGTTGAAGCTGTTATAGCTGCAAAGGGTGGGCCGACATCATATTAAACCCTATGGATTAAGAATGGGATGTCACTCAAGTTCATATGCGTGTGAAGGCAGACAAGCGAATACTTTTGGCAATATAGTGTATATATTCTCATTTTTCATAATGAATGGCAGTATGGGGTCAAGCATCACCATCTAAAATTAGACCCAACATCCTTATATATAATCAGGCTCTGAAAATAATGGATGGAAAGCATGTTCAGTCGTATCATTGTCACGTCTTGGAAACTGCTTAACTTTGAGAGTTTCATTTGTGTGTTTTCTTAGTTTTCAAATGTATAAATAGTCTCGTTCCAGAGCCTTTTCCTATATACATCCAAAGAAGAGAAAGTAATGGAGCCACTAGAAGGATGGTGAATGGCCACCACATTTTTATTCTCTGTGAAGGCCTGCCATTTATTAAACACATTACCAACTGAAATCAAATTATTAATAGATATTAAATCTTACACATTAAAGGTCAGAGGCTAAAAGCAAATAAGCAAAAAAGCTGTAGCCGTTTTATTGATAATGTGAACATATTATTATGTGGAATCACATTGAAATGAATGTGTTTTGATATGTTTATTTTATTGTACTTCTGTTTTCCCCTACTTCATGTGTATTTGTTGTAGTTTTGTATTTTTAGTGTCTTGTGGTTATTTATAGTCATGTGAACATGAAAGTTTTCACAGCCAGGTGCTGCTAAACAAATGCACTTAAATAAATGATCATCAGCAAGTGTGTCCAACTCTATAAAAGCACATTCCAGCAAATTCACCCCAAGGTCAGACCGTACAATGCTCAGAGAAATTGCAAAAAACCCAAGAGCTACATCTCTATAGGCTTCAGTTAGCATGTTAAATGTTAAAGTTCATGACAGTACAGTTAGAAAACACTGAACAAATATGGCTTGTTTGGAAGGGTTGCCAGGAGAAAGCCTCTTCTCACAGCTTAGGTTTGCATCCGAACAAACCACAAGACTTCTGGAACAATGTCCTTTGGACAGATGAGACCAAAGTGAAGATGTTTGTCCATGATGCACAGCACCACGTTTATCCAAAACCAAACACAGCATATCAGCACAAACACCTCACACCAACTCTCAGCATAGTGGTGGAGGGGTGATGATTTGGGCTTGTTTTGCAGCCTGGGCACCTTGTAGTCATTGAGTTGACCATGAACTCCTCTGTATACCAAAGTATTCTAGAGACAAATGTGAGGCCATCTATCTGACAGATAAAGCTTGGCTGAAATTGGGTCATGCAACAGGACAATGATCCCAGGCAATGGAATGGCTGAAAAAGAAAAGAATCAAGGTGTGGCCCAGACAAAGTCCAGACCTCAACCCGATTGAAATGCTGTGGCGGGACCTTAAGAGAGCTGTGCATAAAGGAATGGCCGCCAACCTCAATGAACTGAAGCAACATTGTAAAGAAAAGTGGGCCAAAGATCTCCACAAAGATCTGTGAGACTGAGGTAATCAGTTTCTGTATGACTGAGTTATTGTTGCTATACGTGGTTCTACAAGCTATCGAATCATGGGGAGTACTGTACTGAAAACCTTCTTTTTCACATGACCTGTCTGTATTGTGTTTGTAAAAGCCTGACTTGGGACAAGGGTTGGAAATTAGCAGTAGCAGCGGATCAGTTTCATGCTCTGTATTGGAACTATTTTAAACTAAACTGTCCCTATCAAATAAAAAGTAAATAATATTTAACAACAAAAAACAAAATGTACTGAAATGTCAAAATCTGAAGCAGGTTTTCAAAATTTCTGTAGAGTCAGATACATGATGATAATATGAAAAAAATATTTTCCAAAATCAAAGTTGAAGAAGTAACACAAAAGTCCATTTGGCCTGCCTTGTGACAGAAGCCCCAGTTACCTTTGGAAGTCTATGAACGGTTTAGTTACTGCAGTGTTTGTCAGAGTGTATCACACATTTGTGGTGTTGTAAACATGTTTTCTGTGTCCTGTATCCACATCATCAGATAAGTTTGCAGCCATTTCTACACAGTAGGGTGTTTGTTTTTTTACAGTTACCTGCACTGTTTTTGTTCATACTGTTTCAGTAATAAGTGAAACGTGTTCCACCTGTCTGTTTTTCAGGAGTTGGAGCAGTATAAGAGGAATGCAGCAAAATCATGGAAAGGACTAGAGCTGGAGACATGAGAGATAATCAACTTTATTACACACATACAACACATAATAATGTACATACAGTATATATATTTTGCATTTTTTGTTTACTTTTGTGTTATATGTTTTCTTTTACTACTTTGTAATTAAATAAATAGTCTAAATAATCTAAAAACTAAACAAAACTAAGGTTTTAGTTTACCAATAATAAAATGTGTTCTAGAAAAATAAACAAATTTGTGTTCTTTCCAGAAGCATCCCTGGCTATCAGTGATACTATACGGTCGTGGCATATAAGCAAAAAAACTGATACAGGTGATAAACAAGCAACATTATAGTTTACAGAGCATCTGCAGATGTTGAAAAGTTTTTAAAAAACTGTTCAATTGAGGTGTTTTAATCTGCATGGCTTCATCTCAGTCAACATAGATTAACCCTGTTGTGTTACAAACTGTGCATCAAGTGTAAACATTTAAACATAAAAACTTTTATTCTAAGTGCTTAAACAAATACATTCATCAGCCACTTTATTAGATACCCCTTTTCAACTGCTTGTTAACACAAATATATAATCAGCCAATCACATGGCAGCAACTCAATGCATTTAGGTATGTAGACATGGTCAAGACGACCTGCTGAAGTTCAAACTGAGCATCAGAATGGGGAAGAAAGGTGATTTAAGTAACTTTGAACATGGCATGGTTGTTGGTGCCATACGGGCTGGTCTGTATATTTCAGAAACTGCTGATTTTCCCACACAACCATCTCTAGGATTTACAGAGAATGGTCTAAAAAAGGAAAATATCCAGTGAGCAGCAGTTCTCTGGGCAAAAATGTTTTATTGATGCCAGAGGTCAGAGGAGAATGGCCAGACTGCTTCGAGCTGATAGGAAGGCAACAGTTACTCAAATAACCACTCATTATAACCAAGGTATGCAGAAGAGCAACTGTGAACACACAACGTGTCGAACCCTGAAGCAGATGGGCTACAACAGCAGAAAACCACACCAGTGCCACTCCTGTCAAATAAGAACATCTAAGGACAACTAACAACTAAGGAAAATTGTTGCCTGGTCTGATGAGTCTCGATTTCTACTGCAACATTTGGATGGTAGGGTCAGAATTTGGCGTAAACAATATGAAAGCATGGATCCATCCTACCTTGTATTAATGGTTCAGGCTGCTGGTGGTGTAATGGTGTGGAAGATATTTTGTTTGAACACTTTGGGCCCATTAGTACCAACTGAGCATCTTTTAAACACCACAGCCTAACTGAACATTGTTTCTGACCATATCCATCCCTTTATGACCACACTGTACCCATCTTCTGATGGCTGCTTCCAGCAGGATAATGCAAAATGTCACAAAGCTCAAATCATGTCATTATGGACCAAACTCTGAGGAATGTTTCCAGCACATTGCTGAATCTATGACACAAAGAATTTAGGCAGTTCTGAAGGCAGTATTGTTGCTGACCATGTCCATTCTTTTATAATCAAGAAGGGAAAAGGGGTCCAACTAACAAGGTGTACCTAATAAAGTGGTTGGTCATCTCTGAATAGTGACTGCCATAATATAAAAGCTCTATTAAATCAACAGAGCCAAAGCTCAGCTTTCTGTTAAAACAGAAGATTCTCCTACAAAGTTGTGTCTGTGGTCTTAGTGACGCACAAGCTTGTCCCTGATCTTAAAGCTAATTATGCCCAGCAGCAGTAGAGCAGGGAGGAAAGAATAGAGGAGAACAAAGTCCAGTGTGTATCGGGACAGTGCACCAGGATAACCCTCGTCAATGATCTGATTGCCACTTGTGACCAGACAAGCTCCTGGCAAAGATCTGGAACTATCTGCAACCACAAAAAAACACAAGAAAGAGTTAAGAGATTTAATTTTCTTAAACAGCTGATGAGTGCCTTTTAGTTTAAATGACTGACTGTGCTGCCATATGTGTCCTTGAACACAGAACCTGGACCCTTCAGAAAGATTAAAAAAATGACAATTTGGGCAATATAAATGTTTTTATTTTTACATAATTTATTCCTTCTCTCATGCCAGTGAAACAACGGAATATACATTGTTAGGAATATCTTAACTGTTTTAAGAGTTTCAGCTCTTCATCACACTATCTTTGAGCATTAACTGGCTGATAAAACAGAAAAACATTGGCCACTGCCGGGTAACTGTTATCTTATTTGCTGATAGGCCAATATCAGTCAACAAGCTGATATATCAGTATATTTATAGACAAAATTGAATGACTTTTTATGAATTTTAAATGTGATCCAAGACTAGATTTCCAACAAGGAGAAAATATTCCCAGTATCCTCCCATATCAAATAAATTAATTTTAAATATAGTTCATTCTGTAGTCATAAAGTTGTTACCAAAAATATCCATCCCGCTCAAGTTATTCTAACGGGTACTTAGTCTGCAAGCATTACAACATCTGGAGTTTAATAACTTGCATTAAAAAGAGTTCAAATAATTGTGGTTCCCTTTTCATTCTCAGTGTAGGTGGAGAAAGAGGATGGTCCCATGGTAAAAAAGAAACTTACTGCATGTGAACTGGAGACCATGAAACTCAGTGACTATGAGCAGCTCACAGCTGTACTTCTGGAAAGTCAAGTAACTGAGGCACTGAAAGACCACTGGCATCTGCTGGGTACCCCTGTTGTAAGAAAGAGGAGAGAAGGGTGTGTTAGTAGTAGTATATGACCTGAAGATTAGTGTCATAATACCGTCATTTACAATAAAGACCTGACAAAGGTGTTCTAAATCACAAGCTTCGTAACCAGAAAGTTAAACTTACTCTTCCAGTTAAAAAAAACTATTTGGCACCTTACCTTAGGAAACCAGATCCCACCAGTATTCCTGCAATATTGAGCAGAGCCACCCCAGTGTTGACCATGTTAGGGTCTTGGACCACACCTAGTAGCACCACAGTGAGCAGCTCACCTAATGAAAAGGAAAAAACAAACAAACATATGAATACATACAGCTAAAAGCTAAAACAACGGAAACATGGGCATTAAATGCTTTTAAACTTCAAACACATTTGTGTCCCAATACAAGCACGGAAACTAGAAAGTAGTGAATAGTTATAGTTTATGAATCATAGAGAGAATAATCTTCTCTTTTGAGAAAAGGACAAAAAACATAAATATGTGCTTGGCAGTTTGCCCATGTGAGAAAAGGTGCATGGACAAGTGTGACAGTTTTAACTGCAAAAATAATACTTTACCCTTAAGTTTATTAAGGGTTTATTAGCTCACCTATAATATGAGGCACCAGAACTACAGCCGTGAAACACAGGAAGCGCAGACCTTCTGGGTGCATCCCCACTGTCCTGAGAGGAAAGGAGGCAGGAACAAAGACTCAGAAGAGACAATGCTGACCAATAATAACTGAGAGGTGGTTGAATATGCTGCTTCCATCCCCTACACAAAAACACATGCAAGTTTATAACCAACCAGTAAAGGAAGGAGGTGAAGATGAAGACACTCGGGATGCTGAGGGGCAGGATGTGGAAGACGTAGGCCAAGAACATTTGCCATTTACTGTACAGTCCATCCTGACTCTCCTGATCACTGATGGCTCGCAGCGCTGGGACTGTGGATATAAAGACAGGTGGTACATACAATGTGATGAGTGGGGAAGAGGATGAAATTAAATATACGACAACCCCTGAGATTTCTAAGAGACTGCCAGATCATTCCATATTAAATCAACAAAATCTGAAAAAGTTCCCACCTGACCCCTTCAGAATCAGTTCAATTTGTTATTTTGTTTTTTTTTTGTAAAAATAACTTCACTATGTTTAATGAAGACATGCATTAAATATGGCTCTATGGTGTAGTGGTTAACACATTCACTTAACACACAAAAGATCCAGTCCCAAGCTTGGATAAATGGGAGGGCTGTGTCTAATTCACGATATTTCTTCCAGCATTTTTGAGTCCTTATAAGTTATAAGTACAGGAGACAGAAACATGAAAGTTTCAGGTCTGAGAAACACTCAAAGTGTCACAGTCTAAAGCAAAAAGTCCATTTGGGTAAAATTTCAAGGTTCATATCACCATGTGGGTTAGGAGGCTGATCAAAACAAGTTATAGCAAATAATGAAAGTTATGAAAGGTCTCCTGTTTACATAACCAGTCTCAGGCTTCTCTGTCAAAATAATATACAATATATGGTATAAATAATGCATATAAATAATAATATAAAATAATGTAGTCAAATAAAAAATCTGATATTCTATTTAGTCAAGGAATTAAAGTCATGATAATGCAGAGTGACTGAACACTATATACAGAATGTGTACTATATGTACAAAAGGTGTAACATTGATTTGGTTGCAGTTTTTAACTGAGCTTAAATGTGCTTTTCAGCAAATTTCATTTTACTGTCCCCTGTACTTATGAAGTTAAGAGGGTTTAAAAATGCTGGAAAAAAATAAGGTGTATTAAAGAGCACAACCCTATGTACTTTGATCACATAGGAATGGGTTCTGAACTTACAAAAAAAACATCTGATTCTGATGGAACATGTCGGGTGCACACACTGATTTTTCCATAAATAAATATGATAGTATTTGTCAAAAAATAAAAAATAAATCACATAATTCTGAATGCTTGTGTATTAAAGTGAACGATTCACTTTAGTTGTCCCACAACTAAAAACCTGCACATAAAGACGAAATACATCCAAAGGTCAATTCTAGGTGGCCTGCTTAATTTCCCCATAACATGAGGATGATGTAGCTGGAGTTTTGCCATCACTCCATATTTGCAGGTTTGCAGATTTTTAGGTGTTCTTGGTTTTATTCCATGAAGTTAACCAGACAACTCAGTAAGCCCATTTCTTTGAAAACAAAAAAACACATTTCATTGAATCCTATCAGTTGTTATCTCTGAGATTCAAGGTCACAGTGATATCCTCGAGCACAACCTCTGATTGTCTGGATGTTTACAGAGGGTGACTTCAGCTCAGCCCAATGTTTTCTCACATTTGTTCTCCTCAGTATCTGTGAAGGCCAGAGCCCTGAAGCTAAGATTTTAGACTCCGTTGGTATCTAAGGAAGACAGTAAGGAGGTACAGCCAATATCATTCATATCATTGAAATCATTAGCATACATTCTATTAAAGCCCTATTGCAAACAGTTTACACTTTTTATTTTTCTTCTTCTTAACCTACCTTTTTTCACAAGAAAGTCTCATTAAAAATCTCCCAGATAGTGAACAAAGCCACTGACAACAAAATTATTTGTTAAAAACCAGTAGGAATCATAAAAATCTCCTAAACTAAAAAAGAAAATCTATAAAATCATCATGTAATGTATAAAAAAGGCAGTCACATTCAGTAGTCAGTTTCTAAAGTAGTCCACACAGCAGTGATTTGTACTATGTTAAAGGCAGTACAAATCACTGCTGTGATTGTAGTTTGTAGAACGCTGACAAGCAGCTTTGTCTAGATTTTTCTCTCTGTGTATTTGAGGTTACCTTAAGTCAAAGCAGGTGCTATAAGAAAAACAAACCATAAAACTGTTAATCACTGAGAGACTCAAGTACATATGCACACAATTAATATACTGCGGGTTTGTAGGTAAAACAGCACTCAGGTTTGTTGAGCTCTGAATCCAATAAAGGTCATGAACACCCAAAGATAGTTTAAAAATGTCAATGCAAGATCTTTCCAACAACTGAAATATTAATCACATGTAACAGAAATGTTTTAATGATTAAGACAAGACAGACAAGCTGCATCCAAGCATCAAATCCTCCCTTTGAGAAACATATAAACAAGGTCACCCAGTCCTGCTACTACTACCCAAGGAAAATCGCGAGGATACAATCAATATTGAGTTTTATTGACACTCAGACTATCAAATATGCTTTTATTTCCTCTCAGATTATTGTAACGGTCTTTTAACGGGTATCGATCAGAAAGCATTAAATAAATTTCAGATTGTGCAAAATGCAGCAGCAAGACTTCTTACAAGAACCAAGAACAGTGAACATATTACACCAGACTTAGTGACACTGGCTGCCTCAGATCCTCAGGCAGAAACCTGTGAACTGTTCCCACCACACACTTAAGGCAATCAATTGCTGTTAGGGCTCCTCAGTTGTGGAATGAGAAAATCTAGCTGGCTCCATCAGTGTCTTCTTTTAAATCACTGTTAAAGACTCAATTATATCGTAAGGCTTTTTTTTTAAAAAAATTTAGTATAGATTTTTTTTGACATTCTTAGCTAAACTCCATCTTATTCTTTTACTTTTCAATTTTATGTGAATTTTTATTTATTCTTTACCATGGAATCATATTGTATCTTATTCGTATTCCTACACAGTAAAACAAATCTGTAAAGATACAGTACAATGTGCCATTTTAAAATGAAGGAAGTTTCCGTATAATTTTTTTTTAACCTCACATTGAATTTTACCATTTACAGAAACTTCCGTAAAAAAGAACAGATAATGTACTGGCAGAAAATTACCAGTACATTTTCAGTTTTTTAACAGATTTTTTTACAGTGTATTTTGCACTTGCACTTGAGGCTTTTTTTTTGATATGTACATTTTTCTTTTCATTTCTTCCTACTATCTATTATTATTACTATTATTATTAAATGTTTTGTTTTATGCTGACATTTGTTCATATCTACAATAGTAATACTATAGTTAAATTTCAAATGTACCATTTAATCAGTGTAAAGGAGCCAGTACAAGAAGTCTCTCCCAAAACTTTTACCACCCAAAATTAAGCTAGACCTTACACATTTTTGCTGAAGATAACAAAATAAATAAGACAGCAGATTCCTTTTACCACTGAATTAGAGATAAGTGACCTTACACAGCTGTGATAAAGATGTTTCAGTCACGCTCATACGCAATTGAGTTCAGAGCGTCTCCGAACTCAGTGAACTAATAGTACTCACCTCATGTAGATATTTACTGGGTGATGTTATCAGACACATGCGGTGAGATGTGCTGTAACATCACACAACTTACTACAGTGGTGAAAGTTATGTTTTGTTTTTTTGCCTCGGATATTCCAGCCGTTATTTCCAGCACATACGTTTAGGTCCATAAGCTTTTTTTGACAATGACACATTTTATTGTTATTAACAATCAGGATGCGACTGAAGTGCAGACTTTTAGCTTTAGTTCAAGGGGTTTTACAAAAGTATTGCTTTGTATTAGCTGTTCAGGAATTACAGCCATTTTTATACATAGTACCCCATTTTCAAAAGCTCAAACGTAATTGGTCACGTGTGGCCTGGTCCCTTTTTATTCCATGACAAATTAAGCTGATAAAAGATATGGAATTGATTCCAAGTATTGAACTTGCATTTGGTAGCTGTTCATTGGAACTCTCACTATGAGGTCCAGAGAGATGCTGATGAAAGTGAAGGAGGCCGTCATTAAGCTGACAAACCAAAATAAACCCATCAGAGAGATCGCAAAACTTTAGGAGTGGCCAAATCAACACTGCAGTCTTATAAAGAATGAATGCACTGACCAGCTCAGTAACACCAAAAGGTCTGAAAGACCACAGAAGACAACTAAAGTGGATGATGACTTCCATGGTTAAGAGAAACAACTTCACAGCATCTAACCAAGTCAAGAACACTCTCAAGACGGTAGGTGTATCATTGTCAACGAGATGCCTTCATGAATGTAAATACAGAGGTTACACTGGTTACACTCGAGAGCAAGAAGGTCAGATTAGACTTTTCCAGAAAACATCTAAAAGAGCCTGCACAGTTCTGAAAAAATCTAAACCAAGATTAACTTGTGCCAGAATGATAGGACGAGAAAAGTATGGAGAAGGAGAAAAACAGCTCATGATCCGAAGCATGCCATATCATCTGTCAGACATGGTGGAGGCAATGTTGTGGCATGGGCATGTATGGCTGCCAGTGGAACCAAGTCACTCATGTTTATTGATGATGTGACTGCTGATAGATGCAGCAAGATTAATTGTGAAGTGTACAGGGCTATACTCTCTGCTCAGATTTAGCCAAATGCTGCAAAACTGATCAGACAGCACTTCACAGTGGATAATGACCCAAAGCATATTGCAAAAGCAACCCAAGAGTTTCTCAACACAAAGAAATGGCCAAGTCAGTAACCTGATCTCCACCTGACAGAGCATGTTTTTCAGTTACTGAAAACAAAACTGAATGCAGAGAGAGCCACAAACAAGCAGCACCTGAAGGTGGCTGCAGTAAAGGCCTAGCAGAGTTTCTCAAGGGAGGAAACACAACATATTTTGATATCCATGGATCTAGACTTCAGGCAGTCATTGACTGCAAAGGTTTTTTAAACCAAGTATTAAAAAAAGCAATCCTTATATTTAGAATTATGTTAGTTTTTCCAATTAATTTTGAGCCTCTGAAAATGGAGGACTATATATAAAAATGTCTGTAACGCCTAAACAATTAATCCAAAACTTTTGTTAAACTCCTTAAATTAAAGTTGAAAGTCTGCACTTCAATCACATCTTGATTGTACGATTTAAAATTCTCTGTGTGTACAGAGGCAAAATTTAAAACAATGTTTCATTGTTCAAAAACCTATGGACCTACTGTAACAGTAAACAAGAGTCAATGAGTTGTACTAGCACAGAACAGACCTGCTTCTCAGATATGTTTTAGTTTAGACTTTGAATACGAAGGAATCAAATTTTAACAGTAACCTCAGTTTTTCAAATTACTGACTCGGGCACAATTTCTGTCCATTTTCCATTTTTTCAAGTCTGTCAGGCAGCATCCAGATATCTTAGCAGTGCATTACAATAAATATGCAAATAAACAAAAACAAAAAACAAAACCATGAGTAAATGTATTCATTCATCCTTGTGTGCAAATATTTGGTGTTGGTGGAACTCACAGAGGGCGACAGCATTCAGCATGCCAGTGTAGGGTGAAGCACCGATGCTCTGATAGATGATGCCAATGCGGTCCTGCACAGCACCCTTGGTGACGTCTATGTCTAAATGTATGACGAAGAAGGCCACAAACAGACCATAAATCAGGTTCTGGGATAGACGCATCAGAACACCCATCCTGTCTCTGGACAGGTTTCTTGCTGTGCGCCTGCACACAAACCACACATGGAAATAAATACACAGAAAGGCACAATGAATGAGCAAATTTTTACCTACTAATACCCTGCAAATAATCACCATGAGGCATGAAAGAGATTTGCTTATGTCATATATGGCATTTATAAAGCAACACGTTTTCACAGAACTCATGAATGGCATTTATAAACTGTATGCAGAGATTCTTGAAGAAACGTCTCTGGAATATTAGTATAATATTTAAGTTTGAATTAGTAATTTACAGGTGGTGCGTACAAACACATGCAGACTGAAGTCTTCCTCTGCACTGACCTGAGCAGAACTCCAAGTTTGGCGGCACCACTGGGTGACTCTTTGCTCTTAAAGGGGATGGCCAGCTTGTCTGATCTCTGCAGGCTCTGCTCCATTTTTTCCAGCATGCTCTGGTAGATGGCAGACCTCTGGTAGGTTGAAGTGATTTCGTGCATGCGAGTGAATGTGGCTGCCTCCCTCTCGCTGCTGCGTGTGTCCACTGAGGTGAAGT
This sequence comes from Paratilapia polleni, assembly GCA_015106735.1. Taxonomy (NCBI): domain Eukaryota; kingdom Metazoa; phylum Chordata; class Actinopteri; order Cichliformes; family Cichlidae; genus Paratilapia; species Paratilapia polleni. The sequence continues at coordinate 17,801 of VUQI01045745.1, read as the reverse complement.
CAACTGTTTGACATCAAATTGAAATTTTAATGTTCATGTTACGGAAACATCTCACATTGTACATCATCTTTATTTGTGTTTCTACATATCTGTCATTAATGTAGACACACAACAACATACATACTCCTGGGTCACAACATACAGTACCATAGATATCAAAGGGGTTGCAGTACTCTGGACACTCGTATCCACATTGGCTGAAAAAGTCCACCATCTCTTCTGTCTGTCCACAAAATACTAGCTCTCCACGACTCATTATAGCTATCCTGCTGAACACCTTGGAGGTAGATACACAGCAACAAACAATTTTATTCCATCAGCAAATACATATGTACTTAAGAACAACACTCTCCATGAGCTTTTCACTGTCATTTGTACAGTTTCTCTTGCCTAATGACCAAAAAGATATGTCTTCCTAAGGTATGTCTAATACATGAGGTGGACTAAAACTATCTTCTAATTCTAATAAAAACAACTTCTAATTAGTGTGAGGCTTTAGCAGTGACTTAGATAAATGAAGTTGCTGAATGTAGGCATGTAGGTGTGAAAAATGCAATTCCATCCTTTAAAGGATGTTTAAGTCTATAAGCCACTCTTTCTATTTTCCCCAGTTCATCTCAAAACCCACCCTGAAGAGCTCAGAGCGCGGTTGGTGGATGGTTACTATGACGATACGGTTCCTCCTGGCCAGCTCTGCCAGCAGCACCACAATCTGATTGGCGGTCATGCTGTCCAAGCCAGTGGTCGGCTCATCCAATAGGATCACCCCTGCAACGACAGCATCCCAATGACATCACTGCTGTCACTGCAGGTTTGTCACACAATGAAACATCAAGAATAAGTGAAAGGCAGGACAATAACTTTTTTCCTTCTAAGTAGTAAACTTTCAAATGTACTTTTTATTAAGTGGCACATGCAGGACTCTGCGGGGCCAACTTAACTTGTGGAGATAAGTGAGTTCTCTTTTTTTAGTTAATTACTCTAATTAGGACAATTAAAAGATTGCCTCTTTGCATTATGAAAGCAGACTGGAATTAGCAGATACTTTAATTGTGAGATTAATTCATTTCCTGGTTGATTGGAGAGTCACCGAATGGGAACTCCTCATTACTCTGTGTGTGACTCTGTGTGTGCGAGTGTGGTCATGGCCATTTTAATCCTGAATGAGGACTGAGACCATCCATCCTCCCTGGAGGACTGAAGTCCTGATAAACGACACCTGGGATATACACACACACACACACTGAGGTGCGTCTCTGCTCATTCCCTTCGTGGTGTGATAACCCAGTCCATTACTCTTCTCCATCTCTCCCTCTGACCCTTTACTCTGTTCTCTTCTTACTCCTGTCTTAGTTAGATCCTTTTGTTTTTCTCCAGTGTGGACGTCAAAACTCTTTTGGGCAGAGACAGGTTCACAGGGTGAACTTTCTGCTGTTCTCAGGATGACCTCTCTGCCTCCTACAGTTTATGTATAAATGTCATGTGTCAGTGTGCAGTTATTAAATTTGGTTAACAAAAAATTAAAGGTCAGAATCTTTTTTTTTTTTTTCAAATCTGTCTTGAAATAATTGTCTTGTGCCCATATATGTATTTAATCAAGTTTAGAAAGAACCCTTCCTGATGTGCTTCCAATGCACAGTTATGTGAAGACGTTTTCACAGGACTCTGAAGTCCTGTGAAAAAGCAAGTGCAACCTTACTGCTTCCATAAGAATTAAGAAGGTAAGTAGCAGCCAGGTGCTGCTAATCAAATTCACTTGATTAACTGATCATCAGAAACTGTGACCACCTCTATAAAAGCAGAAGTTTTGGCAGTTTGCTGGTCTGGAGCATTCAGGTGTGTGTTAACACAATGCCACAATCTTCCCAGGAATGGCTGTCCCAGCAAATTCACCCCAAGGTCAGACCATGCAATGCTCTGAAAAACTGCAAAAAACCCAAGAGCTACATCTCAGACTCTACAGGCCTCAGTTAGCATGCTAAATGGTAAAGTTCATGACAGTACAATTATAATAAGACGGAACAAGTATGGCTTGTTTGGAAGGGTTGCCAGGAGAAAGCCTCTTCTCTCTAAAAAGAACATGGCAGCACACCTTAGGTTTGCAAAGTTGCATCTGAACAAACCACAAGACTTCTGGAACGATGTCCTTTGGACAGACGAGACCAAAGTGGAGGTGGTTGGCCACGTTTGGCCATGTTTGGCAAAAACCAAACACAGCGCATCAGCATAAATGCCTCATACCAACTGTCAAGCACGGTGGTGGAGGGGTGATGATTTGGGCTTGTTTTGCAGCCACAGGACCTGGGCACCTTACAGTCACTGATTCAACCATGAACTCCTCTGTATACCAAAGTATTCTAGAGTCAAATGTGAGGCCGTCTGTCTGACAGCTAAAGCTTGGTCAAAATTATGTCATGCAACAGGACAATGAAAATGTAAAACAGAATGGCTGAAAAAGAAAAGAATCAAGGTGCTGCAGTCCAGACCTCAGCCTGAATGAAATGTTGTGGTGGGACCTTAAGAGAGCTGTGCATGAATAAATGCCCACAAACCTCAATGAACTGAAGTAATGTTGAAAAGAAGAGTGGGCCAAAATTCCTCTACAACAATGTGACAGACTGATAAAGTCATTCAGAAAATAATTACTTAAGGTGGAGAATCATGGGGTGTACTTGGTGAAAAAGGAAGTTTTCACAGGACTCTATGTAGTCCTGTGAAACCTTTCTTTTTCATGTGGCTGTAAGTTATAGTGTGAAATCCACAGTCCTCATTCCAAAGTTTCTGACTTCTGTTTTTATGCAAGTCAAAAATGAAATTTCCTCTTTGTGTTGCTGTCCTTCTACCACAATTCAACAAGCTGTTACTGTCTTACAAAGGCCACGGTCCTACCATATGTAAGGTGGATTAACACATCATCCTTTTAGTAAAATTAACATTTTTGGACCAGCTTTAAAGGTTAGCCCTGCTAGGATGCTAGACAGCTGTGACACCCTGCAACATGTTTAAATTCTGACCTATGAGTACTCAGTAGTATTCATTACTCCACAATTGCATGAGTGCAGTGTAGTCAGGGGTCTGACAAAACCCATCTTTAAACTTAGCCCTCATTTTGATTTCAGCTACACACTTGTACAGTTTTGTCAGCGTATTTTTACACAGTTATGACGCTACTGTGTTAACAAAAGCTGTCCATGGAAAGATAAACTCCTGCCAAAGTACTCAAAACCAACTTTGTGGTAGTTACTGCTCCAATAGGAGTCTCTATGAGCACGTTTTGCCATGATGAGACACACACACACAAACAGACTCACAAGGTGGAAACATAACCAGCTACATTATTGAGGCTGGTAACAATTGATGCAGTTGCCAGATTGATGCACATTAGAAGTGGACCGCTAAAAGTGTGAACAAGAGGAATGGTTACAGCAAGCACAAACTGTTTCAGTGTCCCTATAAGTACCTGACTTTTGTTTTAGGACAGTCTTATATTGATATCACACTTAATATTGTGACCTGATTCTATAGGATCATCTTCCTGATATTTTGTTGCAGTCCATTATGTATAGTCCTTGTATCGTGTCAGTCAAATAAAAAACTCCCCTAATTCTTCTTTTTTATCTGTTCTACATCTGTTTTGTGAAAACTGAAGAATTTAAAAGATAATGGCTTTTACCTTGATTCACCTCATTATGATGATTTAAACTGACATGCTTTGAAAGTCTCATGTTGGTCACAGAGTTAAACTCACGTAATTCTCCACAGGCATATCTGAGGTGCAGAGGTACTCACTTGGGTCTTGAAGTAACTGGCTGGCGATGGAGACCCTTCTCCGCTCTCCCCCAGAGATCCCAGGGAAAACACGACCTCCGATAACACTGTGGGCCACGTGACTCAGACTCAGCTCAGCCATCACTGCTGACACCTACATGGGAGCCAGAGGTCAAGGGTCAGATGAGAAAAGAATTACTACTACTAGCAAGTTAGCTGAAAAGGGGCCTACAGTAGATATCGTACACCAATCAGCCAAAACATTAGAATAAAATTCACCTTATTACAAACTCTTGGGTCATACATCTGGATGTCACTTTAGCTCATCAGCCACCTAAACATTGTTGTAGACCAAGCAACACCTCTCCCATGACAATACTCCCTGATAGCAGTGGCCTCCCACAGCAAGACACATTGCACAAATGGAATTGCTCAAGTAAGACAACAATGAGCTCAAGTTGTTGACCAGGTCTTCAAACTCCCCACACACACCAATACAATCAAGGATGCGCCAAAATAAACTTGATTCACCTTGGTCCCCCCTGAAACTCACAGGACCCAAAAGGATCTACTGCTGGTGCCAAACACCATAACCCAATATAAAGAAGAATGAGGCAATGCTCTTTGGAATCTTCTAAGTTTAGGCTGGGTATGCTAATAAGCATCGAAACTGTTGGAAATCTTGGTGTGCTGACATCTTAGTGGATACTCTTATCATTCTGCTTCTTTTTTATATGTTCTTTAGCAGGGAGAAATGCAAAGTTTAAGAAAACTAATGAAAGGAATGATCAGAAGAGGCTCTAAAGTCACCTTTTTCTTGATAGCTTCTGCCGAGTGATTCCGCAGGGCCAGCTGGGCTGTGTAGGTCAGAGTCTCCTCCACTGTCAGATAACTCAGCAAGTTGTCACTCTGGAAAAGAGTGAGAGAAAGAGAAAACAGGGCATGAACAGAAAAAGAACCACACAAGATACCGTGAATTGTGATTTATCAGCCTTGTAGTAGGCTGCCTTTATGTCACATCCTGTCCAGAAAATTATTGATTTCACATTATTTTTCTATGACATCTTTGTAGCACATCCCTGCACAGTGAGTGTATATCCATATAGGGTACTCCGTATTTCTATATTCATATATGCCAGTGCAAACCATCTGTAATATACATTTGCCCCAGACATGCACGCACACACAAACACACGCACATTACTTGAACCAGCTGAACCTGCTGCATGCTTCAATTAACACGTGGCGCCTACCAATCCCACTTCTCCTTATTCTCTCATCTGAATGACTTTAATATCAGGAGCTCATATCACCTCCTCATCTACAGCTTAGCAGGGGAAGTTAATGACGAGGCTTAGAGAGCAGAAGGGGGAGCTATCTGCGAGAGGGGAGAGACGAATTGAAAGGAAGCAAGGCTGGTTTTAAACCAGTGTTTTTAATTCAGGCTTTGGATACACTTGAGCACCTCTCATTGAGAGATTACATATATGAGGAGGCTATCAAGGGTCTTAAGTTAATTTTATATGGAAGCCAAGGCAGCTTTTCAGGAGTTACTGCAGAATGTTCATTGAGTTTGTGACTTAGTATTTGTGGTGGTAGTTAGTGGAACCACGGGCAACCTATATACATACAGGCTGTGTACATGAGGCCAGTTGCATTTGAAACTGTAGTGCAAAGTTTAACTTCTTATTTGTGTGAGAATGAGAACTACAGAAAAGTGGAATGTGAATGCATTCATTTGCTAATTACTTTAAACATTGTTCAGTCTCTTTATTCATTAATAGGTTTAACCTGGCCACTCCTGGGTTTCATTTACTCAAACATAAAATACATTTTGTATATTGAATGGCCAGAAGTAGCAGGAAAATGCATAAACGTCTGTTAAGCAAGGTAACACAGATTCCACATACTCACTGTGTTTATAGTATGTAGATCAGTCGTGCTTCGTCATCCCCCAAAGATCAATTATGAGCCATGAAAAACACACATACTTTATTTACCCTGCCAAGAAGGTTATGTGATTGGTCTGTTTTGACTATTTGCTTGATTGCCTTTCTGATTGTTAGCAGGATCACTCAAAAAGCTATGGATAGATTATTGTGACCATTTTTCCAGAGGTGGGGCTGGGCCCATCTTAGACACGATTAACTTTTAAAGTTGAGCCAGATCTGGATCCTTCAATTTTTGGAAGAATTCTTTACAATTGTGTTGGTACACTACATTAAATACATATTAAAATGACAGAAAAAGGAGACATTGTATTGATGTTGTCAAGAAAATATGACAAATGATTTGGGTTCCAGATATTCAGGCACGCAGGAATTAATGTAAGGTGTAGAGGGAATTTTTAGCATTGGCCGAGGTCTGCAGTCTCAGACTGCTCTTGTTATGTATTTATTAGCAGTTAACTGTGGTTTTTGCAGCTATTGAAAAGTGCAAAGTAAATTGTTAATAAATGCATCTGTTTATCTTAATAAAGCAACAAAAAAAAAAAAACCTTAGTAAAGGTAAGCTAGTTAAACTTGATAATTGTGTTTGTTATACATTTATTAAGAATTATAAGCAAACCAAGGCTTGTATTAACTTAAACAGTCGAACTGTTAACAGGTTTCTAAAAAGTGCTTATGAATGCCATATAATCTAACTCTGGACATGTTTATTATGCTATTGTAAATGACTTTAATATAAGGTGTTACCAACAAATTTAATGTTGGGATCATGAATAATGGCTGTAAGTAGGTTGTGGTGTTTAAATGATGCTCAGTTGATCCTAAGGGGCCCAAAGTGTGCCAATAAAATATCCCCTACACCATTACACCACCAACAGCCTGAACCTGGTGAGGCCATGCAAATCGTAGCCTCAGTTTCCTGTTCTTACCTGACAGCTTGGTTTGAACTTCAGCAGGTCATCTTGACCATGTCCACATGTCTAAATGTACTGAGTTGCCGCCATGTGATTGGCTCATTAGATGGTTGTGTTAACAAGCAGTTGAACAGGTGTACCTAACAAAGTGGCTGGTGAGTGTATGTTAATAATACTGACATATCTTATGTAATATTAACATTAATATTCCTTATTAACTAATGCTTATTACAAGATCTCTAATATATAGCATTACCAAAAAATTTAATGTTGGGACCATAAATAGTGGCAGTGAGTTAATACTGTGTTTGTGGGTGTTTCTTTGTGTTACCTGCAGTACATAGGAGAAGCAGTCCTGATACTGCTCTGTCTTCAGTTTCCTGCCATTAATGAACACTTCTCCCAACAGTGTGCCACAGTTTCTAATCCTCCCTGAGATGGCATCCAGCAATGTGGTCTTCCCTGAGCCTTTATAATGAAAAGTGCAGATAAACATGTGCAGACACTCAAATAACACTAGGTATATCAGGGCACTCAATTAAGAATGTCTCTTTGCTGCAGGGAGACTTTCTTTTATGGTTCTGACTGTTTGATTTATGCAGAAACTATTTCCATTAAAAAAAACCATCTCTTATGATTTAATTGCTATTTAATGCATGAGCATTTAAATGTCATTGGACTGAACTGAACCTCGAACCTGAATTGCCCAGTATGCCCATGATCTGCCCACTGTCAACATGGAAGGAGACATCATTGAGGATCTGACGAGTCCAACGTTTCCTGTAGGAGGGTAAGTCCCACCATGGACCCACACGTTCACTGCAAAATAAACATACACACAGGGCAGTATTTTATTATTTAATATATTATTATTCCAAAACAAAATCTATAGCAGCTGTAGAACAGATTGGTTCTTTATAAAGAATCAGCTATATGAAATATGTACATGCTGTAGATTGAGTTGAATGAGTCTGTGAAGTTAACATGCACATTTATTTTTTTGCACAATTTAATTAACGAGTAAATTAAGTAGACTTTACAGAGCCTGTTTTTGAGGTTCTTGTGTTTATTGTCTGTCTACAGCATTTACCTGACTGTGTAGGAGATCTTTCTCACACTTAGACAACAGGGGGGCTCCGAATCCTCCTCTCCACCGTCTCTCCCCACATCCTTCTTCACCTCCGACACGAACCTAAAGGACTCGTTTACTTTCCCGTTCTGTGGCTCCTCCGCCTGCATTGAATAAAATCTGTTCATGTCTCCGGTCAGTCTGTATCAAGTCCGTTTCACATCAGTTTGTTCATAATGTTTCAGTCCCAGACTTTGTTTCTCTGCACCTGTTCCCTGTACGCAGCAGAAATCAGTGGTGACTCTCTGGAAGTATGACCGCAGTGAATGTTGTGTTATCTCAGAGAACTTTGATCGGGGCTTGCACAATGAAGACAAAAAACACACACATGCTAAGTCAGTTCACAGGCTGTCAGTCTGAACTCAGTCCTCTTATTGTGTGCTGCATCTAGAACAGCTATGACTGACAGGATAAAGCAGAGGAAGAACTGACATGGCTTGAACTAGGATGCTTCAAGAAGAAAGGCTTCTGAGCTAGACAGACGAAGATCTTCAGCTGGACTGAAGTTAAACTGCAGAAAACAGAGAAAGTGAACAACTGGAGACACAAGACAGCAGATAGCCATATAGAGGAAAAGAAAGACTGTAACAGAAGAGGAAAAGGGGGGTGTTGACCTCTCTAACCTACAAACTTTAACCATGGACAGAGACACTGGCCTTATACACACAAACAGCTATTCACAGGTTGGTCAGGACAAGATTTATCATTTTTAGCTCTCTTAAAGAAAATGGGCTATCCATGTCTCTTTCTGTTGCTTTATTTCTTTCCTATCTCTACCAACTATTAAGATGCTTTCTTTGACCAAGTATAACCTGGGATTTTATGGATTGAACTGTATTAACCTAACTCAGATTATGGTCTGTAATGTGCTCAACCACTGTTAGAAACTTTACTTGGTAATATTTAGATTGTTTTACCTATTTACAGTCTTGAAGGAAAGAAGTTGATTTCCCTTACATACCTGTTGAAAACAAAATACAGTTACAACATATCAATCTAAAACTACATAAAAACATTTCTTTAATATTGCTCTGGTAACATAAAATACTTTGTATTTTGGAACATTTTGCAACATGCAATATATTGAATATTTAAAGACTGAATATTTTATCAATTTTATAACATATTTTAAAATTTAGATTTCTTATATATATTTGGGTCAATATGTTCTAGTTTATTAATTTTATACAGTTTTTCCCTGAATGCACTTAAGTGCAAGTGTTTATCATCTATTTGTCTCTGCAAAATTTGGAGGATCCATGAAAATTAATTTAGAAAAACCAATCTTAATACACAAGTATTAAGATTATTTCAAGTTTGGTTTAGCAGCAGCCCTGGCGACCTGTCCAGGATGTGCCACATTTTTCTCCCTATGACAGCTGGGACAGGCTCCAGCCTCCCCTCAAACCTGAATTGGATAAGTGGTTAAAAAAAATGTATGGATGGATAGGTGGATGGTTTAATAGGCTCCTATTTTTCTCTGGTATGTTCTGGTTGGAACAGCTGGATCAACAGTGACAACACATCTGAACTGTATAGATTAGATAAATAAAATAAAATAAAAATGCAGTCAGGACAGTCTGAAAGCTGTATTTTTATGTAATGAGAAACCATATCAACCACTTAACATTATATGTAAACTTTAATTCTTTAACACATTATGTGCAGACTGGATGACTTCAATTCATTATATGTATTAAAGCCACTAACTCCCAACTGAAGCAGGTTCAAAATGCTACAGCTAGACTCCTGACTGCTATGCGTAAACCTGAGCCTATTTTGCCTTTCCTGGCATCATTACATTGCCTACCTGTTCAGTATTTTATGCATTATAAGTCCTTAAATGGGCTATCCCCAGTTGATCTGTCAGACCTATTAAACCATTATTCCTGAAGTGGTTTGCATGTCAGTGGACCAGCAGCTTTTAGTAATTTGAGGATACAGAGCAGCCTCCTGTTCCCCCTCAGGTCGTTTCACTCACTAACACGTTTCACATTTTGATTAAAAAGACTTTTTTCCCCTCATTGTCATATTTAGATTGGGCCCAGCAAAGTGTATGAACTCTGCAGATTATCAAATGATTCTTTACCCAACTGCTTTAATGGCTTGATTTGTTTTTTCAATCGTTTTAATCGTTTACTTTGTTTTTTAAGTCGTTTTTTTCAGTTCACAAGTGGCTACATTTTGCTTACCTGATGTTCTGCAGCACTTTGTTTAATGCTTGTTGTATTGAAATGTGCTATAATGAATCTACAGTACACAAAGTAGATTTTGTGCCAACATGTCATTCAATTTCACCATGAAATTTGTGCATTTATTCTGTTGGAGAGAAATAAGGATTATGTAATGGTACCATTAGATTTATGCTCAAATGGACTCTGGACACACAGGTAGCTATTTGCACATACAAACACACACAAGCAGAGGCATGCTGATAAACAATCAAGCACACAAAGATGCATACAAGTTAATATATGTAACAAATTTGTATTTTTTCTTGTAAAATTCCTTAACAACATCTGTTTGTATTGTTGTTAATGCCTTTAACTAAAGCTGCTTTCAGCTGCTCCCTTATTCACAAGGGGTCACCACAGCAGGTAGCTCTGAATGTTTGATTTGGCAGATTTTTATTTATTTATTTTTTTTTTTTTTACACCAGATGCCCTTCCTGACACAACCCCAAAGGGATCAAACCAGAATCAAACCAGGGATCTTTCACTTTTTGGGCTAATGTGTAAACCACTGCACTACGGAGCTGCTTGTTAAGGGCTTTAACTACACAAACTAAAATTTTGTGGTATTCTTTGCACTGACTCCCTGATAAATCTTTTAAATCTGCAATTCTAATCAGAAACTTTAAAAAAGTGACATAAAAATAGTTTTATCTTCTTTCTTTTACTTTTACTCTAGCTTTTAATGGAGTCCATCCTCTAATACTGATATAAATACATATAAAACAAGTAATGTATGTATCCTTGACTGTATGAAACTCATTGACCTGCTACTTCTCTTTAATAGCATCAAGACACAGAGTTGTTCTCATCTGAAGAGGACAGCAGTCTCTACTTCACCTACAGTGGAGGCTGCAATGTGCTGGAGGTCAAAAACCTTCACTATGAGGTAACTTTAGGACAGATGATCTTATCTCACGTTCAGTTATCTTTAGCTTCTAACTCGTTCATATATGTACATGCTGCATATGCATGTTATGTATATTTGTATATGTTTGATCCCAGGTGGATACAGCAGCTCAGATCCCGTGGTATGAGAGGTTGTCAGAGTTCAAATTGCCGTGGGAAATTAAAGGAAATAAGCAGACAGCCATCGACAAGCTGAGTCTCAGTGTCCGCAGTGGACAGATGCTGGCCATCATTGGCAGCTCAGGTGACAGTTCTAATCAAAGTAATAAGTGTAAAACAGTCTTAGATGACATGGTTTGTTCCACCTGCCTTTGGTTAACGATCAAAAGTCTGAAGCACTGTTATCATAGACAGCCAAACCTTCATTTTCAAACTGCAGTACACAAGTACATATTATTGGTTTATCATAGCTGGAAAAGCACATTAAACTGATAGCTATAACTTCATTCCTTTTAGGTAAGGTAGTTTTTCAAGATACTCTTCAGTCTGACTTGCTGTTAGGTCGTCTTTCCTGCTGTGAAAGCCAAATATTTGCTGTGAAAAAAGGCCTGTGAAGGAAATGAAATATACTCAAACAATAAAAACTGTATTCTTGAAGGCTCTTGGTGCATTAACTAAAAATGATAAGAAAACTTGATACTTTTGAAGGCTCGTAGATGCATCCTCCCTGTTTTGCAATGTTCATGTTCATATTTTGACTTGTGAGTAGCTTTTGGTGATGAGAAGCTTTTTGTTCCCTTCCCATGCTTAAATTTGATAAATCATCTTGATCATCTTCTCTCAGGTTGTGGTAAAACGTCTCTGCTGGACATAATAACTTGTCGGGATGAGGGAGGCACTATGAAGTCCGGTGAGATTCTAATTAATGGGAAGCCCAACACGCCCCAGCTGGTGAAGAAAAGCATCGCTCATGTTCGCCAAGACGATCGCCTTCTTCCTCACCTCACCGTCCGAGAGACTCTCAGCTTTGTTGCCAAACTGAGGCTCCCCACTCACTTCACACAGGCTCAGAGGGACCAGAGGGTAAGATTAAAGTGATCAATAAATGGGACTCACTCAAACTATTTCCAAACAGTAATCATAGCATGACAGTATTACACCACATCCTGTACTTCTGTATAACATTCCCCTTCTGGTCTGGAGGGGGAGGTTCTTGTCTAACCACTTTGTAAAACAATCATTGTCAACATATTTAAAATGTATCATATTCTATTTAAACCAAGTCTTTTTAAACTCTTCAGAGTTTTTGTTGAACAAATATAAAATACATGTTTAATGATAGGAACTTTTATATGTGCTCTGATAATATTACACTTGACAAACTATGTCCCTGCTGTTGTCTGTCACAGGTGGATGATGTTATTGCAGAGCTGCGGTTGCGGCAGTGTGCACACACCAGGGTGGGAAACAACTATATGAGGGGTGTTTCTGGAGGAGAGAGGAGGAGAGTCAGTATAGCTGTCCAACTTCTCTGGAACCCCGGTGAGAGAAATTAAGACAGAGGTGACTTATTGTGGTCCTGTTTCTCCTCTAAACTTTCATTTGATATTTGAAGCTTCCACATGTCTGTCTTTTAAATGTGTAGTTAAAGCAGGCCACTGAGTCAAACTGATGTCAGCTGCTCTAAGTGCCAGCCTAATCCACCTAGCAAATCTCATATAGGACACGTTATTTTAGTTGCTTCCTCTACAAACCACTTTGCAAACCACCTGCACCTCATTGCTTCATTTTAAGCTGTCTGACTTCAGTCACTCTCAGTCTTGGGGGTCTTGCAGCTGAGAGTCATACTGGAGATAAAGTGTGCCAAGAAAATATCCCCCACACCATTACACCACCCACAGCCTGCAGGATGGATCCATGCTTTCATGTTGTTCACACCAAATTCTGACCCTAACCTCCGAATGATGCAGCAGAAATAGAGACTCAACAAACTAGGCAACGTTTTTGCAATCTTCTATTGTCCAATTTTGGTGAGCCCATGCAAATTGTAGCCTCAGTTTCCTGTGCTTAGCTGATTGACACCCGGTCAAAGATGCTCTTCTGCATACCTTGGATGTAACCTATCAGCCTTCCTGTCAGCTCGAAGCAGTCTGCCAATTCTCCTGTGACAGCTGGCATCAACAAGGCATTTTCGTCCGGTGAATTCCCGCTCACTGGATGTTTTCTCTTTTTCCGACTATTCTCTGTAAGATGGTTGTGCAGGAAAATCCCAGTAGATGAGCACTTTCTGAAATACTCAGACTAGCCCCTCTGACAGTAACAACCATGCCACGTTCAAAGTCACTTAAATCACCTTTCTTCCTCCTTCTGATGTTCAATTTGAACTTCAGCAGGTTGTCTTGACCATGTCTACATACCTAAATGCATTGAGTTGATTAGATTTGCATTAATGAACAGCTGAACAGGTGTGCCTAATAAAATGGCTGGTGCAGATGGAAATATTTTCCTTGACTAAAGTGCTCCTGACTGATTTTTTTTTTCTTTAATTTCTGCTTTCCTGTTTTTGCAATATATATTTGTAATACGTTTACTTTTTTTTTTTTTTAGCTTTAAACTGGATATTTTGAGCCCTTTCTAAACATCTATGAAGCAATTGGAAATAACATTAGACTTACTTGTATAAAATATATATATATATATATATAAATTATT
>VUQI01045724.1:10744-24876 GCA_015106735.1 Paratilapia polleni | reverse complement strand
GGGAAAAAATCATGCTGGTTATCTATACTGATATGGACTGGGTAATGTGTTAGGAATGAAAGGATGCCGCATTGTTTGATGGAAATGAAAAATATCAACTTACAGAGGGCTGAATTCAGACACCCCGAAAATCAAAGTGAAAAAATGATGCGGCAGGCTAGTCCATTTTGCTGAAATTTCATTGCAGCAGCTCAAAATGGTACTCAGTAGTTTGTATGGCCCCACGTGCTTGTATGCATGCCTGACAACATCAGGGCATGCTCCTAGTGAGACGATGGATGGTGTTCTGGGGGATCTCCTCCCAGATCTGTACCAGGGCATCACTGAGCTTCTGGACAGTCTGAGGTGCAACCTGGCGGTGTCGGATGGACCGAAACATAATGTCCCAGAGGTGTTCTATTGGATTTAGGTCAGTCGAGCATGGGGGGCAGTCAGTGGTATCAGTTCCTTCATCCTCCAGGAACTGCCTGCATACTCTCGCCACATGAGGCCGAGCACTGTCGTCCACCAGGAAGGACCCAGGACCCACTGCACCAGCATAGGGTCTGACAAAGGGTCCAAGGATTTCATCCCGATGCCGAATGGCAGTCAGGGTGCTGTTGCCTAGCCTGCAGAGGTCTGTGCATCCCTCCATGGATATGCCTCCCCAGACCATCACTGACCCACCACCAAACCGGTCATGCTGAAAGATGTTACAGGCAGCATAATGGAGTTGGACTACCTGTGCAACCTCTGTAGGGTCCAGGTATCATCTCACGCTAGCAGTAGTGACACTGACTCTAGCCAAATGCAAAACTAGTAAAAGATTTGGTTCAGGTGATCACCTCATCAGTACCTTATTAGGTAGAAACAGGTGTGCTTGTGTTGGAATTCAAGAGACACTGGAATGGAATGACTGTCATATATGTAGAGATGCTGATTTCTGAAAAATTTGCAGTGGTCTCTTAGAATTGGAAAGTGGATTTGAGAAGAGGTCTCCTACAGGATTTTAAAGTTAGCATTTAGAGTGAGAATAAAAATGTTGTCTTTAGATGCAGTCTTTGCATGAAAGAATTTCTACTTCATTCTTTTTTTTTTTGTTTGTTTTGTTTTGTTTTGTTTGTTTAACAATTTATACTTTTTGCCTTTTAAGGTTCATTTTGTTCTTCTTCAGTTACACTGTTACTGCAATGTATTGTAGATGACTGTCTTGCAGTGTATCGAGTATTGCAGAATACTTGTATATATAATGAGAGCAGTGCACATAGTGAGAGACTGAAACTTAACCTAGACCAGGTGTGCTCTTTTGTTGGATCTCTGCTTGAAGGCCACACATAAGAAGAACACGACAGCACCACAGGTTTGTTGGTGGTCCTCACTGTAAACAGGTTTTACATTGATAAAACCCTAGAGAGAGACACTTTCTGGAGAGGGCAGTCAGTAGAAAAGGAAGAGATGAACTGGATATTGAGGTTTACAGAAAACCATTTACACAGATCACTACCTGCTGTCTGATTCACACCATCTGATGGAGCTCAGACTGGAAGTAATCTGGACCTAACACTACTGGGCAGAGACCATATCAACAAACATAAAGGCTGAAGATAAATAACTCAAGTAACATCAGGCTTTGGAAAGCTTTGAAAGCCTGCAGTTACTCTCACTGAGCTTTCATTAAACAGCATAAAGCATCCAAAAAGAGCAGCAGATCACAAGCAAACCACAGTGAAACACGAACATATTGTCTTTCAATATGTGGCTCTGTGGATTTGGGCTTTTTCCCAAACACAAAATTACTATGTTTTTCCAGCCTTGGCAGTATGCTGAGGCAGAGCCTGGTTTATGTGACAGACCACTTTGGCAAACATTACTGAGGAGGGGGACACCTGCACATTAGTGAGTCTGAACAGTACAGCCATAAACAAATGCAATTCTAGCCAGCCATTTACACTAACTCAGAGAATCCCGCACATATACAGCTGCAAGGATTCAAATAAACAAACGCAGTCTGAGGATTTAGAGTTTCCTCGAGACTGACTTCTTTGGAGTGGTCCCCCCTCCCCCAGTGAATGAATTCAAATGAAATGTATTTAATTAACTTATTTTGGAGGTAACTATCTTTATCTATTTAACTATCTTTTATAACCTTTAACAAAGCACTCCTGTTGTGTGCTCTGTTGGACAACCATCAACCCCAAACTCCTCCTACTTAGTCAGATGCAATTCATACACTTCATACATTCAAATACAGTTTGATATTCAAATGTTTTTATATGACAGGTCTTGCACTTTATGTATATGACAAAATTATGATCTAATAAAAGATCAGTATCTGGTGTAACAATGATAAAAAAAAAAGATTAATAAATGATAGGTATGCTAAATAACAGTAGTTTCATGGAAAATGATGATTCACCCTGTGCTTTAGGGTATATTCTAACTTTGCATAAAAGAAAATGATTTTCTTGGTCTTTTAATTTCTTACTTTGTTACAAAAACACTGGCAGAGCTAATGCAGAATGGTAGACGGTGACCTCTCAGGACTTTGGAGCTGACCAATAAGAGCAGACTAGACTTTAGCAGGCGAGTTTTCTTTTTGCAGGGTGCCACAGGAAAGCTCATTAATCCTTATAAAGAATATCAATCTGATCTGAACTTTGGAGTATGACTGGTTAGGGTTAAGGTAAGAATATCAGGTTAAGCCAACCAGAGACAGAGAAGGGCAGGTAATACCTTAGCCACCTTGTAAAAAGTTAATTTGCTTTTGAGAAGGGGAATGGAGCCCTAGATTCCTACTTTTTTTTCTTTTTACAGAAAGCAAATAAATATGGTGCAGTTATTGGAATTTCACCAAAAATGAGGCCATTCTAGCCTTTGAACAAGGTCCACCGGTTCACCGGTGCGACCTTCATAAAGCTAATGAACTATCTTTGATTAAATCTGTTTCAAGCATTTTCAAAATACTGTTCATATAAAAAGTCTATTTAGTTATAAGTATAACACCATTTCTAGGAGACTGGTTTGGCAATCTTAGTTAAAATTTGCTACTGTCTGTTCTGCGCTAGACAAAATGAAAGCAGTTCTCTGTGTGATCTCACAGTTCGAATCACAATAAATCTATTTGATTATTTTTATTTTATTATTATTTACTTTAGGCAGAGAGTCTGCGAGACTAGAAAAGTCCAAAAGAAGAGAGTCATCTTATCTCTTACTGTTACCTTTTTCTACCACTGACACTTTAAATCTAATTTCTTCCAAATATAAAAGCCAATAATGTCTCTAAAGCTGATCCACTGTATGGCAGCATATTGCTTCATGGTCTGATTTTTACCTGCAGCAATGTGTCACTTCCTCTGTGTCTCTCCAGAATTTTAACATAATTGCATTCATTACCCAATCTGCACACCTACGTCCTATTGTAGTTCCAGCTTGACCCAAACTTCATTTGGAGCACAATTCCCTGGGAGGTTGTAATTGATGTGCACTTGTTCTTCGTGTTCCTCGGCAAACACTTGCTAATAGAGCGGGACAGCTCAAGACCTCACTGTAATCACAAGTGTTTAGCGCTCGTTCTTTGTACTCTCTTCATCACCACAGCTAATTAGAATCAATAAACATGGTGAGCAAACACCACTCATTAGGGCTTTCACTATTTCCTTTCACAGACCAAAGCCCGTAGGCTGAGGGTATTGTAACCCCATCTTCACCATCGTCCCACAAACCTGCCTTTAGAATTGCTCTTGAGCTAGTGCTGGATACTCCATAGATATAGCTAGGGTGCTGTCAGGAATAAAAACCCTTTGAAATTGCCATGAAGCTTTTGAAGCCCATGTCCCACTGCTCAGCGCGCTCAGGGTTTTCATCTCTCCCCATCTCTCCTCATTTGCAGTGGAGCTCTCAGGGCCTCGCTGAGCAGCTGTAATGAACTCCAAGGAAAAAAAAAAAAAGAAGTATCCACAGAGAAGAGGACTGCAACGGACAGCCAGGCATGCATGTACCGTATGCGCCGGAGGATGCTTTATGCAAACATGCTGCTCGTTATAATCTACAAAGCTGTTGCAGAACAGCAGGGCTTGTCACTCATTTTCTAACATATCGTTCCATGCTGAAGGGTAGAGGCATCGGAAAGGGAGAGATGCTTGCCCTCTCTATCTTAAAAAGTAGTCCATTCCCCCACTGAGCTTCAACTTCACAGCTTTGGCCATAATGGGTGTTGTTCATTTTCTATCTGAGTGGATTTGAGGAGGCCACCCGCGAGCTAGATCGCAGTAGGCGATGGAAGTCTTCACCAGCAAAAGGAAACGACTGACAAACAAACACTCAACAGCAGAATGGGGAATGGCAAGATCAGAAATTAGATGTCAGGCTAATAAAAAGAGTGATACCGTAGACTAGCACCAGGACAGAAACAGCTGTAATGAGATAGACGGTTTGGAAATGGGCTTAGAAATTTGTGGTCTGATGAATAATTAAAAAAAAAAAAACCCTTCAATTTACCCAAAAGATGCAGATTTCCATTTGCGACAGGGGTAACTCCTTCTACATGGAGGGGCAAAAAGGTTTAGAGGGATCTCAGAGACTTCTACGGGCAATGAGGCGTGCCGCCTGCAACATAAAAAGAGAGAGGCACATTGAAATGGTTCATAATGCACATTTCGTGAAGTTCAAGAAAATATAGCAGCATATTTTCATTCAGAATCAGACAGCAAGTGATGCATGGGCGATGAAATGTTGCAGCATGAATCGCGGCATACTGTATATCAAGAGGGCAGCCCGCTCGCTCCCGCTGAGCTGAACGTTGTGCTTGGCAGAAAGCGAGATTACTTCAGTCCACTGCCTGCAGCATTTTAATGCCTTCAAATCAGAGCTGGGAACACGCATATATGCACAATGGGCTGAATCAGCACACAGAGCTCTGTGCCAGGTAGAGAGCAGAGAGAGGAAGAAGAGGAGGAGGATGAGGGAGGCAGGAGATGAGACATGATCAGAATGTACCAGGCTCAAAGTAATGAGAGATGATAGCAGAGGACAGGAAGGAAAAAGAAGACAAGAGGAAGCAGATTCAAATTACTTTTTATTATCTGCTCTGTTAGCATCAATGACCTTCACAGCTCAAATCTGAAGTGTCAGTTACTGTCAATAGTAATTACCAATTTTGTCATATTTTAAGGAAACAGTTTAAAGGTACTACTCACAACACAGAAACCTGAGAAGTTGTCAAAAGTGTGTTACTTAAATTATATCACTTTCATTTCCACTTTAAAAAGTGATCATCTGAGGCTATTTTCTACAATCTTATATAAAACCACTGTCACACACAAACAGCAGCTTTATAAATAAATAATGATTCCTTCAATTCTCTGTACTGTAGGCGTCTGTGCCTACAGTACAGAGCAAGAAGTTCACCTTCAGGCTTTCTAACATATGGTTAACATTGTGATAAAGGTCTGTTTTCACCTGAGACTGTATAAAAGATGAACATATCCACTATGGTGCCACTCAGTGCTCAGTGAGGTCCTGTTGTGAAGCCTCAAGCTGATTGTTTTTTAGCCGTCACCATCTTGGTGTTTTCAAAACGGACATGATGAGTGAGGGTTGGATCTGACCGAGAAACCGTGTCACACCGCATGCTCATGCAAGTTGTGATTTGTCACTTACAAGGTAGGCCCGTCCTAAAGCAAAACCTACTCTACAAAATGAACATCATGAATTATTCAAAAAGATGTGCAACTAATGACTGAGACCATAAAATCATCAGGAAGATATTTACTTATGCCATAGATCAAGGAGCCCAGGGCTATTTTCCCATAGACTTCTATACATTCTGACACTAGAAGAGTCTCCCCCTGCTGGCTGAACTAAATGACCTGACTGAAAGCCTTTCTTAAACTTTATATGCAAACTTCTCCCACTACTAAACTTTAGTCTAGTTTAGCATAAACACTAGATTCAGGGACAAACAGCTAGATAGGCCTTGTCCAAAACTGAAAAATAATATAAACCTTTCAGCTTGCTTTATTACAATTATACGATTATAATGTGTCAAGTGAGATATTGTACATAAAAACTGGAAATTGTGTTTCTTAACACAGAATGCCTTGATCTACAACAGCAGGTGTAGTGACTGTAACTTTGCAAAGTTACTAAATGTTGTTATATCAAAGTTGCTATGATTGGTTTACAGCACCATGTGAAGCCCCATGTGGGTAAAGATTTTTCAAGTCCAAACTGCTAAACACATCTTGTGTCTGTACCTTCTGAAAAAAAAAAAAAAAAAATCTACAAATGACCATTCTATAAATGCTTTACGTGAGTGTTTTCTAATCTACAGCCACTGTGATTAAGGTTCATATAATTGGCCCAGTGCTTCTTAAGCTAAGCATCAGCACTATTGAGTCTCAAGACATGAATCTAATAGGTTGCGATAAGAGGTAGAAAATGAGAAAAAAAACACATTCTGATAAATCGGCTGCTCTCTTATTTTCCTCCTCATGTTATGTAGATACAACACTAATAAAGACATTTATTATTATTATTATGGTCTAGAGAAACACAAAAGCTTGTGTGCCCAATATTCCACCTCACCAAAACTCCATGCTAAAGCTAGAATTGGGTGGATTTCAACCCTCAATTGGTATCCTATGACATATTTTAGAATCAGGTTTAATTTCTGCCAAATCAATCGTTGTTTGGGTTTGAGGTAGACACAGGATTACCTGTTTATTACAGCAATGAGACGATTAGAATGATTTCACTGCTTTTGATTTTGCCATCGCCATTTTGAGAATGGCTACAGTGGAGAGGCTGCATGGTACTAACATTAGTAAAATCAATGTAGCATTATTGTGTCTAATTTATATTACATTACATTACATAGGATTGATTTATGAAAAGGCGGGTTAAATATCGTCACTGTCTAACAACTCATAAGGCTGAAATTCCTATGAGGTATGTGAAAAATCTCTCTCTATCAATCTCTCTAAAAAATCTCTTACATGTTGGTGCAGATTCAGATCACATTCTTTAAAACTGAAACAGGGTATTGGGATTGGTGGGGGGAAATTCTGAAATCTCTCAAGTGTCCTTACTCCATAGAGTAATGGTTACTCCACAGAGTGAGGACACTCGGGATATTTGGGTGCTGCAGTAGTTAGCACAGTCACCTTAACAGCAATGCCCTCCCTGTTCCTTTCTCTTTGACATGCATGTTAGATTAACTGGTTAAAATTAAATTAGCTGTAGATGTGGATGCAAGATAGATAAAGTGCTTAAGTGCAGAGGATAAAGTGGCGTTTGAATATTATTTGCACAAAAGGTGAATGTGGCCCGTAGTGTAGAGCACTCTATATAAATGCCTTTCATTTCATAGAGCATAAAGTTGTTCTGGTTGAATTTGTGTATGGTCAACATTTTGTCCTCTTTGTTTTGGACAGATTTTGTACAAATAACCTCACAGGATCCCATGATGCAGCAGAGAAGGTAGTCGAGCCAAAGCTTTGCTGGACAAAAAGGACACATAGACAGAGGAGGGAAGGGAGGGTCAGGAAGTGGCCATCAGGCTGAATGGTAGACTGCCCATAAATAAACCACCTATACATCTTCTCTTAGTGTCTAATTGCTGCACCTAGCTGACTAATGGAAGCAGTAGCCACTTGTCATTGAACCATCCCCTCCACTGAGGACTGATGCTGACTGGTCCTGTAGATAATGTGCTGCTATCTGATGCTGAGAACCTGCTTGGTCTGCTGACAGTATTGAGACTGCTCATATTGTACGTTCACAAGTCACGACCTCCAAACACTGCTAGGGAGAATTACTTCACAGAGGGTTTTTAAAGACTTTTCCAAGTTCTCACAGTGAAATGTGCCATGTTCTTTTCTGGGAAAAAACAAAGTCCTTGCAAAGTCATTCTTTGTGGATTGATTATTTATTTTCTCTCTCTCTCTTTAGCAGCAACAGCTTCCGTGTCTGATAGGCCTACATGCGTCAAACAATCACACAGAGACAGAACATTTTCTGCTATTATCAGAAGAGCTCTGCAAGCAGCAGCACAAATGCAAAACTGATGCCTCAATGGAACGTAAACACTCGTCACCAGGGAATTAAGGGCCATTTAAGTTGGCCTTGATGAACTTGTAAACCTTTGAGCTTAGGGAGAATTAACTTCAAGAGGTGTTTGGTAAGGCTGATATAGAAACAAGCATAAAAAGATTGCTTTGATCAGCCTGACATAAGCACAAGACTGTATGTGAGAAATAGCAATCATGGTTTATCGTGGAAAGGATGATGATTTTGGGTGGTGCAGTGATTTTGGAGGGGATTCCTAAGAGTTTTTTGTGAACAAACAAGCTCACCAACAGGCACGAGCACTTTGGCAAATCTCAATATATGTCATGGTCCCCGGGTCTTGGACCCAAGGTTTTGAGTTTTATGTATTTAGAATTCTTTTTGCTTTTGAGAAGGATTTATATTTAAGTATTATTTCTTGTTTCTTTTGTTTATAGGATGTTACTGTGTATATTCTTCACCTCCCGAGTGACCCTTGTATATAGTTAGTCCCCTGTATGTTGGAGTATTGAAACCTCGTTTATTTTCTGATGGTTTATTTTCTAGTCTTGTTAGTTTAGTCTTCTGTTGTTAGTTGTAGTTGGTCATGTGGTTGAAGTTATCCTTTAGGTAGTTTCCTTTGTGTTTCCATTCTGTTCCTCAGTCTGTCTCATCATTGTTTGTCTCTCAGTGTTCCTGGCCACTGTCCTCTCTGTGTCAACTTAATCTCTTCTCTGTCTAGTTGCGTTTTACTTCCTGTTTTATTTTGGTAGGTATTTGTCCCTAGCATCTTGTATTTTTACTTCCCTTGTCCCGTCATCCCCGAGTAATTTTAGCTGTGTTCCCCACCTGTTACCTCTCCCCTCGTTATCTTGTGTGTATATATTGCATGAGTTTCCACCTTGTGTCATTCCTCATCGTTGTGTGTCTCCCTGTTCTGTATTCCTTGAAGATTCCTAGTATTTAAATTCCTTGCTATTTTATATATATATGATAGATAGAGGATGTGGACTCAAATATAGGGGGATAAGGATAACATTAATCATTTTCTTCTATATATTGAGTGATACCTCATGACCACCAATATGTGGCTGTCATACAGACCCAGAAAGTCTGAAGAAAGGTTTACTAACACAGCAGTTTCCAGACTTTAGTTTTTGCTTTAGTTAACCATATTTGGCTAGATGCCTGCTAATATGTTGAGTGTATTTCTTCCATTTTCTTCAACCAACCCCCCCAGGTAGAAAAAAAGCAATCAGTTAAACCATTAGCCGAGTAATGTTTCTTGACTTGTGACTTTTCTTTTACTTTTTTGATAGCTACGATTCAGCTGACTGGGTTGAGATGCTGCATGCGTGTTGTAATATTGTTCCCTTTCTTTCTCTGAGGGTCACTATTTGCTTGCTGTGTTTCTGAATATATGGAGTTTGGATGGAGAGGATGTTTGAGAACCAGAAACCAGCCTTATTAACAAAATGCCATTATTAATAAAAGCACACAGTAAATAAATAACGGTGTGGTAGTTTGTGGAGCCCATTCTCAGGGCAACCACTTTGGAAACCTGTGTAATACTGATTAAATCATAATGTCTTGTAGTCACATGTGGCTGCTACACGTGAACAAACTCACAGGACTGAAAAAAATTCATTGTGCAGTTGCAGTTACGACTATGATTACCCAAATATGAATGCAGTCAGAATAAATTGTGAATAATCTTTGGTGTCAGACATCCACCCAAACCACTTCTCTATGACTTCTGTAAAAAAAACGAACAAAAAAACCCCACTTTATAACACCGATAGTGACAACAATCCACAAAGGCATTATAGTTAACTCTTAAAAGTTTTAGAAGATGGGGTTGATTAGCATAAGAGTCATGCTAATGGCTCTGTGAGCCTGCACAGTAATGCTGTGAGCTACATGCTAACCTGAGCTTGCTAACATGCTAATGTTACACGGATCAAATGTTTATACCATTATGCTATAGGAAGTTAGCATGCTAGTATATGCAAATTAGTTATAAGTAAATATTACTGAAGCTGGTTTGTTATCATTAAACAAATTACAACATCATCTGGTGATACCACTAAAGGTTAACCAACGTTATTCCAAGTTAACATGAAGACTGAGCCGGTGACAATCCCAACTTTTCACACTTGGTCAGGACCTTCTGGTGTCTCGTTTGAATGTACAGACTAGCCTTAAGCATCATTCTTAAACTTGCAGGGTTAGTGTTGTAAATTGATTCATTTTATGGCCAAGTCATCAGCTTTTTACTAAACCTAACCAAACATCAAGGCACCAACACCAAAGGATACTGCCAGCAGCTTTGAGAAGATGTCAGTAATCACAGCAGTCAATCTAAAAGCTTTAGAGGTGCTTAACTAAAGGCCAAACATCACTCCTATGCTGGAGCATAACAAGACCATGACAGCCAGTCTAAAATCTCATGTAGAGAAAAGTTATACAAGTATATAATAAATAATAAATGTTATTTGTTGGCACCTTTCAAGATACTCAAGGTCACCTTACAACACAAAATTAACAAGATCAACATGGCACACACAGTATTGAATTTGCAATAGTTCCAAATATACATCACCTAGAAAGGTTTGGTATGTCACTGTCATACCAAAAAGGCAATCAGTTTCAACAAATCATGAGAAAAGTTTCAAATCAAACTGCATATTGTGACCTTTTGGCAACAAAGTACCAAGTACATAAACATAAAAAGCCTGTCTCCTAAAAAGGATATTATCATTGTCATTCCCTTGACTAGGTGTAGAAACATGTTCAATATCAATGTATGTCATAGTAGATAGATTATTGTAAATTACTAGAGTAAAACGGCCATATAAACTTGTGGAATTTAGAGTATAATTTTAGGATATTTTTGAAAAATATTGTAATAAAAGCAGAAAGAACCACAGCTCCACTGAAATGAATAGAGCTGAGGATTGTTGAACATATTGCAGGCTTTCCAGGAACAATAAATCTGAAAGATTTACTGGTGTTCATTTTTCTTCCGTCACTTT
Source organism: Paratilapia polleni (assembly GCA_015106735.1). NCBI lineage: Eukaryota > Metazoa > Chordata > Actinopteri > Cichliformes > Cichlidae > Paratilapia > Paratilapia polleni. Next base: position 13,816 of record VUQI01045724.1, on the reverse strand, counting down.
AGGATAGCTATAATCTAACCACAGGCAGTAATTTGCTTCATATATTGCTGGTTTGTTATTTCTTCTCAGAGTGAGTTCTAAATGAATTCTTCACTTTTACATATGATAATCATTCATGTATACAGCTCAAACGAATCATGATGTCTCCCTATGGCATGAAGAAAAACAAAACAAATCACCAACTTGAGCTGGTGTGAACCATGAGAGCGAAACCTTAATTAACTGCTGGTCCAAATTACAGCCACTTTTACATCACTGCTGTAATCAGGAAAACATCAAGAGACACATCAGGAGGCCGACACTGGAGCAGAGAGGGACAATAAGAAAGCTTTTGGTATTATAAATACAAAATATAAAAACCTTCTTAAGTCTGATATTTTTTAATACCCTTTTGGTCCCAATTCAAGCAGTTCTTACCACCCTAATAAATGGCTAATTTTAAGTTTGAAATTGTGCAGTTTGATATGTCACCTTCACCTCAGTGCAAAAAGTAAACGTGAAACCTCTGAACTCATTGCAATGTGATGCAGCTTGTGATCGGAAGACCCTGTGTAAAATGTAAAGAAGCACAGCAGTGTGCCATGTAGATAAACATGCCCTGCAGGACAAATGGGTTATGGTCTTCTGTGACCTGGAGCTGCCAGTAATAATCTCTCCTCCATGGAGGTTAAGTCCTGGATAGAGATTTCCCACTGCCTCCCATATAAGCCTCCTGTTATCACCGGAGTGCAGGTTCTGTGCTTACATAATGGCAATTGCTAAACACTCTCTCTCCCAAAACTTGTAAACTGTCAGAAGGCTTGCAAAGTGCTTTCAAGGACTAATTGAGCCTAATAATGGGGCATATGCTGGGAAATCAACAAACAGACCCACACAGTCATAGTCGGCACAGGCAGACACTCTGTTTCAGCTTTGAAGAAACACCCACTGCTATTAAAACGTCCTCAAAATACCACAAGCTTAAGTTCAGAATTGTAAAATATTGTAGCAGTACTGTTAAATGGCTGGGTCATTTTTCTAACATTTTTCTTACTTAACACAAAATAAGCCAGATATTAACTCCCACCTGCTTGTAATCTCTTTAGAGCAAAACATTTAATGAAAACAAACCCACAAAAATCTGTTTTTGTGATTTATCATTTTGTTTTACAAAGCCAATGGCAGTCAGAAAAATGGCTTCATCATTTGAATGCTCCAGTTTGGCTTTTAAAGTATCCAGTTAATAAATTACACAAACACCCATTACACTACATCATTTGCAGAGCTGTTATCACCAAATACAAAAAAATAAAAAAATAAAAAAAAAGACTAGATTTTCCAAAGTAAAACCATTGAAATATACTTAATACCAATACTACCCATTATGAATCATGAATATGACTGAATTATACATGTTCTTCACTTCAGTATATTAGCTGATAATGGTGGGACTTACTACTAATCTACTTTATGTTCTTCTGGGTAGTTTTATCTGTCACAATTCATCTTAATATTTGCTGACTAACAAATAAACATATATTTCTAAAAAATAAATACATAGTGTTTACAATTTTCTTGTATTAATACATTATATGATATTATGTTATATTACATAATATTACATATTATTTATTCAGTTGAGAAAAGTAAGTAAAAGTATAAAGCTGTCAGTCAAATGTAGTGGAGTATTTGCTTGCAAAATGTTGTGGATAATATTGGTGAGTTCCAAATGCCACATTTTTTGTGGTTCGATAAATAGGTAAAGGTGTTTCAAGCTAACAAGACCTACAGTGCAAAGAACAATCACATCAAAATCTGACTTTCACTTTCAGTGCTCGTGATCCCGAGACAGTGGAGAAACACTGAGTAGGGGTGGGGGTGATCCGGATCAGCCAAACGTTTTTTTTCCCCACACATTGCACCCTGGATACAGTAAGTCAAGGAAAAATATGAGTACAGTCACCTACATCTGAGTAGATATATCTGCCATCACAGCTGAAAGTGTTGTAAATCTCATTTGCACTGGTGCAACAACATAAATTGGATTATGTTCTTCCTGGTTTGGCTGTTATATTACAAAAGATTAGCGTTTTGGCAGGACAGGAAGTACAACCACCATCTTTGCAATACTGAACTTTCCCACTCAGGAGTCTTTGAGTCCTGTCCCTTTCCCTTATAATGTCTCTGGTCATACTTGAGTTATGTAAGCAGGAGTAAATGTGCCTTTCAACTTTTACCATTCTTTAAAGAAAATTCACAATAAAGCTAGTCAATGACAATAATGAAAGTAGTTACATTTTTTTATTTTAGTTATAACTTTTTATCCATTTGGGTCACATGACCCTAACGGGCTAAGATGTTAGTACTGTAAGTCCAATATACACTTTTAGCTCCATTTTTGGTCTCCACCAACTGCTGATTGCAAAATCTAGTTCTTTAACTAAAGTTGAACTTCAGCTTCACTATCTCCTCTGTCAGTGTTGCTCTCTAGCTGCCGTTGGCTGTCAGGAAGAAGTACAATGAGATAACCAGATATACATTTTGTAAACTGCTCACTGTTGTGACATGAAACAGTAAATGGGTTGTAAAATAATCAGTTAGCTAAAAGACAACTGCCTAAAAGTCAGTTTTAAAATAAACTTAACACATTGATCTCAATTCTGTGGACCCCTAAAGTATTTTATATTAGGCAAAAAAAGAAATAACTGGAAAAAAAAAACTGTTAGAGTAGTAAGAATAAATTGTATTGTCTGTAAAGCATTAATGTGATGTATTACTGATACTAAATTCATTATAATTGTATTACAGCTACACAATACTATGGGTTTACTTTTCAGAGAGCCATCGTGTTGTCCATACAGTCTAAGGTCTCCATAAATTGGTGGAACATGTTGTGCTTAATGCTACAGCAGAAAAACATTGAAAGTGACCCACCGTGTGCCCCGCTGCAGAGGCAGCAACACTGGTGTCAGTCAGTTATTCACTTTCAGGGTCATGCGTCACTGCAGCCACACCAACTGTGGACTAAAAACAATCATCTGCATTCGGTTTCCTGAGGGAGCACAGAGGAGGGAGAGGAGGAGGGGGTGGGAG
>VUQI01045692.1:5607-15642 GCA_015106735.1 Paratilapia polleni | reverse complement strand
CTCTCTACACACTGTTCTTGAGCTAATCTGAAGTCCACATGAAGTTTGGAGGTCTGTAGCTTGACTCTGCAGAAAGTTGGTGACCTCTGCGCACTATGCGCCTGAGCATCCGCTGACCCCGCTCTGTGATTTTACGTGGCCTACCACTTTGTGGCTGAGTTGCTGTTGTTTCCAATCGCTTCCACTTTGTTATAATACCACTAACAGTTGACTGTGGAATATTTAGTAGTGAGGAAATTTCACGACTGGACTTATTGCACAGGTGGCATCCTATCACGGTACCACGCTGGAATTCACTGAGCTCCTGAGAGCGACCCATTCTTTCACAAATGTTTGTAGAAGCAGTCTGCATGCCTAGGTGCTCGATTTTATACACCTGTGGCCATGGAAGTGATTGGAACACCTGAATTCAATGATTTGGATGGCCGAGTGAATACTTTTGGCAATATAGTATATCTTCTTTATACCTTTAGACACTGATACAGCACAGGGGATATTACTTTGGATTTTACAGTTTAATGTTGTGAAATATTTTTTGCTGCAATTTCTTCCACAGCATTTTTTTTAATCTACACTTGACTTACGGATGCTCACCACAACTCGGTCTGTGTTTGTTTGTCTTCACAGGTCTGGCCTACGTGTGTGAGGGACTAAAAGAACAGAGGAAAGGCCTCGTCACGTTGGTGCTATGGAACAACCAGCTCACGCACAACGGCATGGGCTACCTCGCTGCTGCACTGGTACACACACACTTTGGGACAGTGAAGCCACTCTGCACACACATTTATCAAAGGTTTTAAGAGCCTGTGGGTGTGTAACAGCACAGAGAGGCATAATTAATTTTTTTCTCTTGTTTACTAGAGAAGTGGTCAAAATAGAACTCTGCTGTCTGTTATATGTCACATTTCTTCATGTCCTTCAGCTAGACCTCAGCTTACTTCCACATGTAAACATTTTAATTCTTGCTCAGTCACTGGCTTTAATAGATTTTACCCATAAAACATGTCACATTTGCTGGAATAATGGTGAGTCACACCAGCAGGCTGTTTCAAGTAATAGTCGTGAGGCAGGGAGGGTTCCAGTTTCTCTTCAGGTTGCACAGACTGTTTCACACTCGTTAATGTCTGGACAAATAAGACCGAGAACTTTCGTGTTTACGTAGGCACTCATATTTGCATATCCTTAAAGAAACTGCTTATCCAGTTACTTTAGACAGGTGTGTAGTTGGGGGATTAGTGTGCTGTGTAAACAGTAGCTCTGACGTCTGATTCAACTGGACATTTCCACATAGACTTGTCATTAATACACCTGACATTTTGTGTTGCCATACCTCTCTGAGGGAACAAAGTGAGCTCATGTTCTGGTCCTACCAGTTCCAACAACTGGAATGACTTCACAGCAGTTTGTTACAGATAATCCATTGCTAAAGTCTCATTTCTCTCATTGAGTGATTGAGCATCGCTATCTCTTCCATCATTTTATTGTTTTAGTACTACAGTGTTTGGATTTAGATTCTGCTGAGTCATAACATTCTCAGTCGTGTCTGGGGAAGATAAACCCTTTTTTTCTGGTTCTTTTTAACGATCAGACGTTTCGTTGCAAACCACTGAGTATTTAAAAAAAACAAAACACACACACATAAGAATATCAGTAAATGACTGTGAAACCACTGCAACACATTTGTTGATCTCGTTACTCCCAATTTTATTGATGATGTTCAATGAGATTTGGTTGCATGAAATGGAGAAGAGCTGATCAAAACTGGCAGCTTGTGTCACTCAGCACTGTTTGAAAAGAAAAGGAGTTTATAAGGACATTTTATTGGAGACTGTTTTCCACCACACACAGGGGGGAGAGTGCAGCTCTGCTTTAAGCTCCTCCCACCTCACAAGCACAGGCTGATTCATGTGATTCATGTGATCGAAAAATAAGTCACTGCTGACGTTTGACTTCACGTGGGACTCAAACCTTGTTTGGTGGAAGTCTTCGGCTTAACCCAGTGCACCACTGCATCTTACATCCTGAACAGCCGTGTACTACACACCTGATCAGGTCTGACAAAAAGAAAACCGACTGGCTAAAGTCTCCCTCACAGGCTATATTTTCTGAAGCCTGGAAACCAAGCCCAGAGGAAGTGCATTAGTCCAGTTCCCTCAGGCTGCATGAATTTAGTGTGCTGAATAGTTATTAGAGATTCTTTTCTCTGTTGACAGATAAACATGCTGCCTACCCCACAACATGTGAATTATCATATATCATACAGTTATTACATTTGTTTCTTAGCCCGTGCTTGTATTCTGTGTAAAAGTCACTGGTATTATTCAATACTCAAGTTCACTCCATGTGTGTGATTGGATAGATCATAAAGTCTTTCTCAAGCAAAGCAGGAGCGAAGAGAAAACATTTCTACAAATCATTATTATAAAGAAACTTTTTCAGATAAAAAATAGGATGTATTTCAAGCTACAAGAAAAGGAAATTTAATTTGAGCTTCCTGATTGTAAAATGGGTTTAAAAATTAATCATCAAACCTAAATTGACAGTTAGCTAAGCCCTAAACCACTCACATGTTAATAATTATAAAAGTTCACTTATTTTATAACATGTGATGGGTGAGGATGCCTTTGGGTTATTTCAAACTGTATGTTTGAGATCTTCCAATAAATCTGTCTGATGGTGTTTTTTTTTTTTTGTTTACAAAGGCTTGATGTTACACACAAAATGGCCTAAAACCTCAGTTCTTACTGATAAAGAAGATCTTATGACTGTCATGGCTAATGATTCACCAACCCAGACTTACTCACAATTTACTTGGCTGCCAAAATGTCATGAAATGATGACGCTGTGCACACTGACGAAAATTAAAGAGATTTATAAAGTGAAATGAAGGTGCATGTTTTAGGTGTAAAAGCAGAGCAGCTTTGGCGCTGACTCATTTAAATGGGCATTTGACATTTTAGCCATAGCTATCAGGAATGATCTTAAGAAGGACTCTTATTTATGGACCAGTAAGTAGTAGACTAACAGTAAAAACTGTCTACATGGGGACAAACGGTTTAAAACACAAAACAAAAAATTCATTGACATTTGAAAACATGACTTCTACATAAACACATAATTGAGTCATTGCAACTTGCATAAAGTACAGTATTGCTTAATTAGAAGACCATAGAGGCACAGTTTTTTTTTAAATGACAGTAGATCTACAAAGCTTATTCCTGTGCTGTGAACAAACACAGCACAGCAAAACTATGTGATTTTATGACTCATTCTTATTTTCACTTCTAATTTGAATATTGTTTCTCTCAGCCATGCACCCAGAGTCTGGAGACTCTGAACCTCGGCCATAATTCGGTGGGTAATGAAGGAGTCCACAAGCTGAAAGACGGGCTGATCGCCAACCGTTCGGTGCTCAGGCTGGGCCTTGCTTCCACCAAGCTGTCCTGCGAAGGTGGGAATTAGTGTATCTGTGCTTCAGCTGCAGTATTTTGTGTTGGATTGTGGCATTTCTGACTGTGCTCCTCTCTGTCGTTGTATGCTGTAGGAGCTGTGGCTGTGGCTGAGTTCATCGCTGAGAGCCCCAGACTGCTGCGCCTGGACCTTCGAGAGAATGAGATTAAAACAGGTGGCCTGATGGCCCTGTCTCTTGCCCTGAAGGTTAACACCTCTCTGCTGCGTCTCGACCTTGACCGGGAACCCAAGAAAGAAACTGTGAGTAAACAAATAAGGAATGGGGAAAGGGGAGGAGAAGGCTGAATATAGTCCAAATCAGAGTGGAAATACTTCTGCTTATTCCATGCTGGCTGTGTGCAAATGTGTTTGTTGGCATGCACGGTTGAAGCAGTCCTAAATACGCCTTCTGATTTCTTTTCTACAACAACTTTAGTATATATTACAAAGCCATGCAAAATGCTACCGTCATGCTGTTAAATTTTTCTGTGTTACAGGCCCTCAAAGTACAAAGGGGTGGCTTGAAATTTGGTGCTTTTTAATTTGCTGTATTTTTCCAGCATTTTTGAGCCCTCATAACTTAACATAAGGACAGGAGAAAACCACATGAAATTTTCAGGGCTGAAAAACACAATTTAAGCTCTGTTAAAAACTGCAACCAATACACCCACACCATGTTTAGGCAGTAAAAAACTGATTCTGCGGTCAGGTGTCAGCTTTTTTTCAGGTTTGGTTATTTTATATGGACTGACCCTGTTATCAACAAATCCAGTGAAAAGAGCAAAACCTACAGCAGGTATTTCCTGTTTAGGCAAAGCTTTGTGTGGCTTGTTGTGTGGTGCCAAAGACCTCTATTGTTGTCTAAAAACTATAAAAAAAAAAAAAATTCAGTGAGCCACACTGACATTATATCTGAATTTTTCAAGCCAGCCCCACACACTCCCTCGGGCATCTGTTAAATACTCAGTAGGGCAACTAATCCCAGTTTTTAATTAATCCCCAACAAAAGCACAATATTCTTGTTTTTTTTATTATTATTATTTTAATGAAATTATCTATCTTGTTGCTCAAGATTTTTGTCTTCAGTAGGAATGAATGACTGAGTAGAGAAGGCAGAGGGACTTTGATTTTGTTTCTTGTAATTTTATTTGTTAACAATACACAATAACACTCACAGGGTCTTTTAATGACTTTTGGGGCAGCCAACAGTAGAGAGATGACAGGAAATAACAGGAGGGTGATGGGGAGTGACAAATAAGGTCTTCTTCACCTTTTATGCCAGCAGGGTGTCGCCATTCTTTGCTTTTTAAAGAAATCTGTATGGTGAAAGAAAATATTTCTGATTAAAATGAAGGAAGTAGTGCCCTGGCTGTCTGATGACAGTGTTTATTTTGCATGTTTGAAATGTGTTTTTTGTCTGTCAGGTGAAGAGCTTCATTGAGACGCAGCGTGCCCTGCTGGCTGAGATCCAGAATGGCTGCAAGAGGAATTTCATCCTTGCTAAAGAAAAGGAGGACACAGAGCAGAAGATGAGGCAGTCAGCCTCCATGGCTGAAATTGCCACAGAGGATGGAACCAGGGAAGATGACGACGACGATGATGAGGAGGAGCAAGAACCGGCGTCAGAGGAGAGAGGGGACAGAGAGGGTAAAGAGGATGAAGCAGCAGGAAATAAAACAGACACGAGCAGCCAGTCAGGAGCGAGCTCTGACTCCACTGTTCCTCAAACAAATGTGGAGTCTGACTCTGACACTGAGGATGAGGAGGAAAGTGAGGTGGTAACAAAGTCTTCGTCCACTTCTAGCTCCTCCACTCTCTCAAACCTGACTGCTCATCAAACCCATACAGGGGTTGCACAGTCCCAACTCAGTGCCTCACATACATCCTCAGCCTCACCTTCTAGAGGGCCAAGTGTAATTTCTGTCACTGTCACAGCATCTGCAGCTCCTCCTGGCACACCTCCATCTCCTGGACGCTGCATATCTGTCTCAAGCCCTGGGAGGGGTCATAAGATTTTCATGGTAACCCGGGTGGAGAGCCCCCCTGAGCAGCAGCAGCTCCAGATAAATACACCTGCAGTTCCCAGCCAGTCTAAAGAGCCCTCAAAGACTCCCGTAGGCATGACACAGCCCCCACCCACATCTCAAACACCTACACAAACACAACTGACACAGGAGGACATGAAGGAGAACTCACCCGCTCTGTCAACAGACTGTAAAATGACAGAGCAGAGTCCTGTAGCACTAAAGACTACACAGACCCACAAACTAGAGCCACAGTCTACCACTGAACCCACACAGGATGTAACAGATCCAAGGCTACAATTACCAGCCCCGCCTTTAAATTCCTCATCAGCGCAGGTAATGGAGAGCCCTAAAAGTCCCCAACCTGAGGCTGCTTGTGTAGAAGGAAACAAAAAGGAAGAGGAGGAAGGTCCTGTAGGAGATGATAGGCAGGTGATGCCTCAAGAGTGTAAACAGTCAGGCGAAATGAATCCGCCCCAGACTAGTTTACCTCCACAGCAGGAACTATTAACATCTACACTGGAACAGCTACAGAATGACCTAGTATCTGCATCAGAGGAGACCCACTCGCCACACCAAACACAAGAGACACTTCTACAGCAGCAGAAGCAGGAAGTGGCAGTCAGCTTACCAGGAAATGAAAAACCCAGTTTAGCAGAGACAGAACAGCCAAGCCAAGAGGAACCAAGGCCAAAGCAGAAAATAGAGGCACATGAACAGGAAATGGAGTCTTTCCTCTCTGTCCACACTGATCTGCAGGCACCAGCTGTCACTCAGGGTGGAGCACAGGAGTCAAATCCTCAAGCAGGAGAAGCATCACAGAGTCCCAACCCCGCCCCGTCTTGGCCTGAAGCAGTCACTGAAATGAATCCACCGGCTGAAGAGGAGGAATCGGCTGATGAGAGCTCTGCAGACGAGGGAGAGAGTTTTGCTGAGGCTCTGGAGGGGGAGGTGGTCGCTTCTGCCCTGCCCAACGGCCTCAAACCTGAGTTCTCCCTCCATCTTCTCGACACTGAAAGCCCTAAGCCCGGCAGCTGTGTGATGGAGCACGGTGAGAATGTGTGATCACTGATGTGATGCTTTTTGTTTTTTTTTAAATAAGGTCACATTCAGTAGGTTTTAGTTGTGGAGAGCTTGTTTAAAAAAAGTGTCTTGTGTGTCCCTTGTGCAGTGAGTGTCAGCTGTGGACAGGACCTGGAGGAGCTGCTGCTAGAAGCCAGTTTGGAGACGGGGAGAGATGCACCTTGAGGTAATGAAGTAGACATTAATCTGGAAAAGATATCATCATACACCATCATCATACTGTTAATCTGCTGTAAAGTTTGCGTGAAGCAGGGACGTCTTCAAGACGTGCTCCTGTTTGGATTTTAGTGAATTCAAGAAGTTTTAATTTCTTATAATTTCAGCAATACAAGCCACTTCTTCTAATTATAATTGAAGTGCTGTCATTCCTTAAACAAATGTATAAATTCCCATTAGCCACAAATGTCGTATGATTATTATTAAGGAAGTTGAGTTTTTTGGGTAACACAGGACAACAAAAAAATAAATAAAATTGTGATCATCAGAAATTACAACACACTTTTCTAAATCAGTTTTTCATGCTGATTTCAGATCTGTTTTCAGTTTCTTTTCCAGTCAACTTTTTGAGTTATGAGCAATGTTAATTTACAGTTTACAAGCATGTGGTAAGCATGCAAGTACACTGTAACATAAGGACCAATCAAGTAAATGTTTCAGTAACATCAGTGAGAGGTCAAATAAGCACACAGCTACAACTGTTTCTTCAAAAACACTTATAGTATGATTTTCTTGGGCTAATTATACCAAATATCATGCAATATATAATTACCTTCATCACAAAAAATAGACGTGCTAGAGAAAAACTAAACACAGATTTGAAGTCAGCATGAGAAACACTACAAAACCCACATAAATTTATCTCTGATGAAAATGACCTGTTGACCTGTGTAATTTAAAGAGAAAATATACAAGTTTCCAGGTTTGTATTTTTATTGTGGGTGTCTGCTAGCCCCTCATGCCATCCTCTGTCTGATTAAGTTGTTTTACCTCCTAAAGAGGCCAATCAGTTCTGATTGGCCAGCTTTCAAAGCTGCCCTTCAGGAGACTTCAGCCAGGTACAGACGCTAAAAAAAATGAAAATAAAAATAGTTTTTTGGGTTTTTTTTAAAACCAAATTCTCCTCTAAAACATGCAAGTGCTGAATGCTGAGCAGCCTTTGCAGCAAACAATTTGATGTCAGTCCGATGGGGGAGTGGATGCAACATTTTGATGGATCTTTTGTCTTGTAGTTAGCACTACACACACATTCCCCTTGTGTGTAGCGTGTGCAGGTGATAATATTCAGATGCAAGACAAAAATGTGGCAAAAAAGATAAAAATCTTCACACTGATTGGCTCCAATTTATTAATTGAATTCTTGAGTTCAAGTTATGGCTGCTGAATATTCTGTGGGTTAACACAATGACCTAAAATATGTTTTAATGTCATTGAATAATTTAATTTTTCAATTTTGAGCCTAACAGTGCCAGCATTTCCCTTTTTGGTAACTTGAAACAGTGGCATCACTAAAATTGGGTCCAGCAAACACTGATTATTACCAATCAGTGTCATAAAGTTTGGTCCAGTTTTCCTCATCATTTCCTCCTTCTGTGTGAGTGATTTATTGTGACACTGCAGCTGCACTTGCTTTTGATTCTACCTCCTCTAGTATCCAGTTTCACAGTAATCCACAATATTTACATACTTTGACTTTATAAATAATTATTTTGGTGTGTGAGCATTTCTAAAACGCATCTAATTACACAGCAGCACTGTGGCTGAGCACATCTAGTGTAACACTGACAGAGAGCTGAAAGTGCTGCTCTGCTGACATGCTCCTTTGGCCATGAGACCAGCAAAGTTGATCCTCACAATGAAATATGAATTTTGCACCCAAATGTATACTCCAAGTCCTGCAGACACCATCATGTGCACAGACTGATGCAGCCAAACAGTTTTCTGTCAGGTGATCTGTCGGTGCGTGTAAAAATGTCACAGCTTCATCGACACTGGATTTGACAGGTCATGAAATACTGCTGAAGTTAAATTTTTCTTTTTTCCCACCTACTTGTTACCATGTGTGCATCGGAAACAACTGTTAAGCTGCTCTGCAGCTTTTCTAAGGCTTACCCGACAGATGCATGTGAGAACACAAATGTCAGATGTAGACAGACCGAACATTAGCCGAGCATCAACCTGCCAGCTCCCTAGTAATAAGTGTGTGTGATGTTTGATTGCGCTGATGTGTGAAGGCAATGTCCCGCTACATTCACTAGTAGGGAGTAGGCCTCATGTATGCTGCCCCCTTTGCAGACTGTCCAGGCATCTCCCTTATCTAAACTACGCAGAGTATATTTTGTAGTGCGAATGCGTCTGAAGCGGACTATTTTCCGGTGTGTGCTACATGTGAGAAACGATAACTGTTCAAAAAATCCTTGATTCTCCTGAAATTGTCACAAGTTTATGTGTGAATACTTAATAGAGGCTTTTTGTCTTCAAATATGACATGCGATTAATCATTTGTGGACATGTGGATCTGATCAAAATTCAGTTTCTGAAATGCTCTTTCTCTCCTCTCTTCTGCTTCCACAGGGACTGTCAGAACAGGTGAAAACAGCATAGTTCGTGTGGCTCTGCTACATGACTGGTTGCCCTACAATGTTTTTGTCATAACCACCAACACAGCATTTCCATAAAGGACAGAAGATCCAGTTTACACTCGCAGCTCTATATAGGAAAATACAAACGAATCATGGAAAAGACTCAAAGGACAAGATCTGCCTGTGGAGCTCAGCTGTGACATGAGAAACCCTCTACATCCACACTACACCTACCACTGAAACACACATGCATATGCACACTGAATATGCGAAAAGGGGGGAAAAGAGTAATAAAGTTCACCCTGTTGTCACTACATTTTGTCAGTCCGCAGTCTTTACACAGAGAGAAGTGAAATTGGGGGGGGACAAAGGGAGGGAGGGAGGATGAAACACTAACCAAAGACAGACCTTTCTCACAGCCCCTTGCACTCTTGTGCAGATCTCCACCATAAAAAAAATAACTAGTAATTAAAGTTTTTTTGGTAACATACATACACAAAGACAATAACAGTGATGATGTGAAATGACAGAAGACATAATAACAGTGGCGGGCCCTGCTGATCAGACCTGCTGGCTTTAAACACTTGAGGTTGGAATGGGTCGCTGTTAAAGGCTTTTATATCCGAGGAAGCTGAAGATGTATCTGTTTAAATGTCAACATTTTATGTCTGTGTCCCCGACTCCCTCCTCTAAACTCTAAGGGACTTCTGCCAAAGTGACCTCTCCTGTTTGTTTTGTCCTCCTCTGCTCACTTTGGCCCCTCAGGAATCAGCGTCCCCACCTCTGGTCAGACCTTTCAGATCCGACGTTGAGGAGCTGCAACCGTCTCCCGCTTGCTTCTGCTACAGTGAAACTGCTTTTTAGAGGTCACAGAGTCGGTAATTTGTTCCCTGCAAAAA
>VUQI01045659.1:0-11528 GCA_015106735.1 Paratilapia polleni | reverse complement strand
TTTTACGCCAGATGTAACAGGACGCAAACCTTCCAAAAAGTTCCAACTTTTGTCTCATCAGTCCACAGAATATTTTCCCAAAGGTTTTTGGGGATCATCAAGATGTTTTTTGTGTTCTTTTTGCTCAGCAGTGGTTTTCTCCTTGGAACTCTCCCATGGATGCCATCTTTGCCCAGTCTCTTTCTTATTGTTGAATCATGAACTCTGACCTTAACTGAGGCAAGTAAGGCCTGCAGTTCTTTAGATGTTGATCTGGGTTCTTTTGTCAATGCACTCTTGGAGTAATTTTTGTAGGCCGGCCACTCCTGGGAAAGTACAACCAGTTATTAGGTTTAGGGGCCAATTACTTTTTCACAGAGGGCCAGGTAGGTTTGGATATCTTTTTTCCCTTAATAAATGAAATCATCATTTAAAAACTGCATTTTGTATTTACTCGGGTTATCTTTGACTAATATTAAAATTTGTTTGATGATCTGAAACATTTAAGTGTGAAAAATATGCAAAAAACTAAGAAATCAAGAAGGGGGCAAACACTTTTTCACACCACTGTATGGTCAGACGAAGCAAAGATTGAGCTATTTGGCCACAATGACAAGGTATTTTTGGAGGAGTGAAGGTGAGGCTTTCAAACCTAAGAACACTGTACCAACTGTCAAGTATGGTGGGGCTGTTTTGCTGCCAATGGTACTGGTACATTGCACAAAGTGGATGGAATAATGAAGGCGGACTCCACATTCTCTCCAATCTCCAAATTCTTCAACCTCACCTCAAATCAACAGCTGGATGGTTGAAACTTGGACACATTTGGATGTTCCAATGATCCCAAACACACATCAAAACTGGTTTTGGAATGGATAAAGCAGGATAACATTAAGCTTCTGGAATGGCCTTCCCAAAGCCCTCAACCCTACTGAAAATTTGTGGATTATGCTTAAACACCAGGTCCATGCCAGGAAACCAACCAATTTAAATGAACTCTACCAATTCTGCCAAGAAGACTGGTCAAATATCCAGCCAGGATTATGCCAGAAGCTTGTTCATGGCTACCAAAAGCATCTGGTTGAGGTGCAACTTGCTAAGGGACATTTAACCAAATATTAGTGGGGGTGTATGTATATATTTGAGCCTGTATGTATACTTTTGACCCTGTGTGGATTAGAGAAAATTCAAATTTGTGCACCCAATTCTTGTTTTTTAAAGTCATTTGAAAATTGTAAACAGGATACAACAAGGAGCTTAATAAGTAAAATATACACAGGTATTACAGTATGATGCAGGAACTATCTTTCTTCTCCTCATACCATAATAACTGTATCTGTCCTTGTGGCAGCAGAGCTGAAACAGATGTTATAGAAAGTGAAAAATCATGCCCCTCAGTTCATTGCTGCTATTCTTACACTGGTTTATATTTCAGACAGAACCACCTCAAACCTGAGCTCTATAAATGGAAGACCACTGGGAGTCTGTTCATGGCTGGTCTCCCTTCCATGGAAAACTTTGTTAGTGCAATATTCCCATATTATTTAAACTGTGTCAAGGAAGTTGTTCTCTGCAGTTTGAAATAATGAAAAAGAAAGACTCTAGTTTAAGTGCAATGTTTACATTGTGTAAAACTGTCAAAAGAAAAGTCTAGTTTAAGCAGTGCTTAATTCTTGGCTCATGCATGTCCTGGGTGTGAGAGGGAGCTAGTCAAGATACAGCCATTAGGGAGAATAGAGGGGAATGAACCTCAGCACACAGCAAGGATTAAATGATACCACTGAAATGTCCAATTTCCTGAAAAATGGCTTTCATGTTTCCTGTGCTAAAGTATTTTATGAAAAAATACTGAAGCCTAAAAAGACAGTAAACAGCAGAACATGTAAATTAAAATGCTATCCAGCTCATATTTGTGTTATGTAATCCCCCAAAAGCTGCTGTTTATCTCACCAGTAGGTGGCATAGTTTACCTCTGATAATGGCGTGAGACAGCCCTAGTAATGACAGCTGTCCCCTTCCTGCACTGCCTCTGAGTATTTGCCAATACAAATGCTGCAAAGTGTTTTCCAGATATTTCTGCATTCAGATAAGCTGTTTAAGAAGTGCCCTCAAAAGCTGAAACTGAAAACAAGATGTTTCCTGCTGAATGTCACGGTAATCTCAAATGAAGTAAGACATGGAAATACAACTTGCACTGCTGTCCCAAGTCAGGTTCCTCATTTATCTACCATCTGCAGCATGTGTTTTCACTCAGCTCTCGCAAAAAGAAATGAAGCCATCTGACTCAAAATGTTCCACATGGGTGATGTTCTACTATTCCCCTATCTACTCTGGCCTGCAGTTCACTCTGTCTGCAGCTCGACTGAGCAAATGTTTCGTAAAGTCTAGGTTGTAGGTGTAAAATATAATAGGACAAGTTACATAATTTTACACACATTTTGAATTCAAACCATTTATTTAAAGATTTAGTTAGTTGTCATCTCTGTGAACAATGTCTATTGATTTTGACAAAAAAGTTGAAATATGTTGTTGAAATCAAAGAGAAATAGTGCAGTTATAAGTGTGTATATTTTCATTAGATTGTTTGGCCATACTTTCTGCTTCACATGCTACATTTCATGTAACCAGATGAGAGAAAATTGTCATTTTTCTCTGTGTTTACTGAGTTAATCACAGAGGTTACTGAAGCCAGGGCCATTGCTCCAAAAACACCCTGTACCCTTTTATAAGACTGAAGACAAACAAACCAGAGCTATTTTTAGGTAGGTGGGTGCTGGGTTATAAAATGACCTCTGGTGTTGTTAAATATGGGTACAAAGAGTCAGGGCCAGGAAACCGCATTATCATCTGAGCAAGGTTAGTGGGTTTGAGCTTTAGGAAGTGAGCACATTTTCAGGCTGCAACTTTTAACAGCCTTTCACTGTGTATAAAGACACTGCTAAGCTGTTCTGTTCAGTATAATCAGACGTTTTCCACCTGTTTCACCCTTAAAAAGAGGCTGTTATCATCCGTGGCCCAGGACCAGCCTCTGTCAGTCACCCCACAATCAGTACAGCCTAAGTTTTACTGACTGGGGTAACATGATCAATGGCTGAAGAGTAAGAGTTTAAAATAACTCCTCTTAGTGCTGGCAGAGGCATATCTTTGCAGGTCTGGGGAAGGACAGAGTGTAGCTCTACCTCTTAACATCAAGTCATCAGCATAAACCAAAGAGATTATAAGAGAGTCAAATGGCACTCTGAGAATCGTGTAATGAAACCTATGGGAAAATCGCACACCAGCAAAGATGGTACCTTATTTTGGGGCAAAGTCAGCAACCTTTTTGAGCGTTTTTTACCAGATTTGACTGGTGACCATATAGTTGAAGTTCATTTGATAATACTGCAGAATAATTGCCCATGTAAGTGCCGGGAAATTTCAAGTGGTGAGATATGCTTCTAGAAGGACTTTGCAGAAACTCTCTGCACCATCTACACCGAGTCATAGACTTCTGCACAACTTACATGGCATTATGTTTGCCTGCATGTACTTGATGAATAAAGAGAAGTAGTGAGCAGTGTCTTTCTGGACATAGTGAAACATCCATTTCTAAAACAGCTAAAGAGAACCACAAGTCCTTGTTGATCTAGTCTCCCTTCCAAATCATCCCTGCTTCAAAATGGTTGGACTTTAGGAAGCTGGCATGGCTCTAACTTCGGGGCAAAGCTGCCATCAGATTCTAACAAACTCCATTTGTCCATTACACAACTCCATAAATATGTTGCAAGGTTCTGCTCTAAAGAGCTTTGCTATACCTTGTTGACACAGCAAAGAATCGTCTCCTTCCTTTTAAAACCAGTGTAACCTGATGTGGCCAACGATGGCATAGGATTCTTGAAGAAATATGCTCTTTTGTGCCAAGACCTGTCACTTCAGCTGAGTCTTTTTGACAGTTGTCACCTTACTGTTTAGAAACCAGATGTGATGAGTGAGGGGTGGATCTGAGTGAGAAACCGAGGGACACTGCACACCCATACAGCAGCGACTTGTCAGTCACAAAGAAGATTAACTTTTCAGACCTGTAAGCTACGTCCATCTTTTGTTTACCAGTCCATGGTTTTGCCCCCAAGTGGTCAAAGAAAATTAGCCAATGCAACTAAGATCTTGATTAAATTCTTGTGTAGTAGAAATAAATTACTTCGAGCAAGTTTGCAAGAGTAAAGCATTTTAAAATCCTACACATGTTTTCTTTAATGATTGAAAAGTATCAGTTCAACTCAGCCAAATCACAATAGTCGTCTTAAGGTGCTTTATACTGTAAGGTAAAGACCCTACAGTATTCTGGAGAAAAACCCCAGCAATCAAATGACCCCCTATGAACAAGCACTTGTTCACAGGGGGAACAAGCGATGGTGGGAAGGAAAAACTCCCTTTTAACAGGAAGAAACCTCCAGCAGAACCAGGCTCAGGGAGGGGCAGCCATCTACCGCGACCGGTTGGGGGTGAGGGGAAACAAAAGAGAGCAGAGCGAGACAGGACATTCATCGCGCATCGCTTTGAAGCTGCCAGCTGGTTGCTTGGCTATTCCAGGGTCCGGTTGCCTAGGTGACCCTCTAATGTAGTTACTACCAGGTTATATGTCAATCAACGGCATTCTTCACTCTCATTGGTAATCTCTTCAGTCACTCGCCTAAAAGTTTATCGCGGGTCATGGCAGATCCTGTGGGTGTGTATGGGGGTCAGTGCGTCCTCTGTTTATCAGGCCCATTCAAAGAGCAGCTCTAAAGCAATTCAACACAGCTGTTATTCATATATGAACAACATCCTTATAGCCTTACAACCCATACTTCATTATCTGACTGTCATTCAAAGTTGTGATGACTGACAGGTAATATAGGAAGTGTGCTAGACTTTCAAAATAAAAGCTCATAAAAATTAAAGCTGCTTATCAGAGGCTTTAAATGATTACTGATTTTATGGACTTTCAAAATAAAAGCAAATATTGAAATGACCTTTCAATGAATGTTTTGGCTGTTGATTTCACACAGAGACTTGGTGATAGACACACATATCTACACTTTGTTTCACCTTTAAAATAAGACACCAAAGTGTGTCCTTCAAGATAAAAGCTTACAGATATGAAACCAGGCGCGTTGTTAGCCCTAGGCGTCTGGGCCCCGAGCTCCAGATGTTTTTTGAATAGCCCCGGAATCTCATAAAATAAATGTTTATTTAAGGACAGGTGTATTCAGGCGTCTGTCACCGTTTATCACAGGCGAAGTCACATCTGAAACACTCCCGTCTCTGTCTGACCAACCTACCCTAATCGTAAGAACCAATCATCATCCATCCGGCAGGTCCAACCTTACATCAGTACCTGTGTTGGTTGGTCCGGGTCCGACAAACTGCATTCGACAACGAGCGGGATTCCAGCAGCTGTGTTGCAAAGCAGGTTGATCTTGTGGTGGCTAACTAGGCTAGCTGAAACACTTAAACAATGGGCAGAAAATCGTTTCAAAAAAGAAAGATGAGGAAGGCACGAGGCATGAGGCGCAGGAAAAGTGAGAGGAGGCAGAGAAGGAGCTGCCTCCTGTTGCTGCTGCAGAGATGGGGCATGCCTCAGATACAAACTCAGGTCGGTGAATTAGACTCCATAAGTGCTTCTAAAACGTTCATTGTTACAAGTTGGGGCTGCTATCTCTGACGCATTGAGCCAGAGATTCACACACTTCTCTCACTCTGCCACACCTCCATTTTCTCATGCAACTGAAAAACAAATTCTTTACTCATTATGAAGTTATTCAGACCATCAGAGGGACAGCAAGAAATGCCCACAAATCTATCAAGCTGCAATACGAAATCGTGCATGCTCCTCAGAGTAATGTCAGGCTTAAACAGCAGCACCGTCTCTGGTTCTCCTCTCAAACTGTGCGCACAGGTGACAGTGAGTAACCATGGTTACAGGGGGACGCTCTGAACCTCATGATTCCCAATAAAGCAAATGAAGTTATTATGACCATACAAAATCAAGAATGTAGATGTTGTTGTGAATGTTGTAGCCATAATATTTCAGTTTTTATTTAAAAATTCAATTACTCAGTTATATAGGGAAAAAATGTATGCACTCTGTCACTAATGGTATTTTAGAAAAAAAATTAATCCTTCATTTGAGTGCATTTTGTGTTTTCCCATTTACATTTTGTTATGCTATTCAAATATATGCATGTCTGTGTGTAACCCAGTGTTAATTTAATTATCTGATATTGTGTAATATCCAGTGACATCCAGTTTTTACATAATATGTACTACAATTACGATGTATTGATCCCGAGTACACCGTTATGCTAAAGGGGGTTAAAGCTAAGGTTAAATTACAAGAGGTGCAAGGAGCTTTTGTTTTGCTAGATCAGGTTGTTAAAATCCAGCAAACTGACCGTCTTCCTGATACCATTTTGTGTCAGTTCACTGAGTCTATTACCTCCAATGCACTTAAATAGTGAACATTCAGTTGATGGGGAGTGTTGGGAGGTTATTCAGATAGATGAGTACTGTCCTCCAAAATCTGATGGTTTGCACCTGGCGCATGGTATAGTCTGTCAGTTTCAGCGAGCAGGTAAATGAGCTGGCATTAACATATAATGTGAGCCCCATGACTTTGAATCAGGCTAAAGTAAGTCATATTTGTGGGAAAAGTGACATTTATAAGGGGCCAGCCACTTCAACTCCTGCTTTGGGAATTAAAGCTCAGCCCACCACGGATCCCAGATCGACTGCCACCCGTGATGATAACCCTCCACCCCCTTCTATTCAGGCACCTAACACTGATTCCCTGCTTGTTAATCCTGTGCCTGCGGATGTTCAGACTCATTGTGGAGCATATTGTAAAACATGATTCACCATTGTGCACTCCCTCTACTCGTGAGCTCCACCCATTTTCAGGAAACTTTCCAAAACCCTCGGCTGAGGTTGAATACAGCATATGGTGGCTTCAAGCTAAGCAAGTACTAGGGGCAGCAGAGCCGCATGCTCCTTGATACCTTGGCTAGCCCTGCTTTAAATGTGGCCCTTTCTATTGGGTCTCAAGCGCCAACAAAAGACTACCTCCATGAATTGGACAAAACTTATGGTAATGTCACAGGAGGTGAAGAGTTGTATATTCAGTTCTTAGAGACTCATCAGAATAGTGGAGAAAAAGCATCTGATTACCTGCGCAGACTCCAAACTTTGTTGCAGGAAGTTGTTGATAGTAATGGCATAGCCAAAAGTGACTTTGACAGTCAGCTGCTAAAGCAGTTCCTCAGAGGATGCTGGGATGACCCTCTAATCACCCCTCTTCACCTAAAAGACCTATTGGAATCTCCACACAAAGCCATCCATACTTTCTCAGAGCTGCTCTTTAAAATCAGAAGTTATGAGAAGGAGAGTCAACTAAAAGAAATCCGCATTTGACTGCAAACCCTCTGGCAATGCTTCCACAGTTCTTGATGCTGATACCAGAGAGCAAGTTGAGGAGAGAATCAGGCAGCTAGAAGCTTCCCAAAAATTCCCCAAAATAAAACAAGGCATAAGCCCTCACAGAAAACCAAAATCACCAATCCATCTCCTCCAACACCTGTCAGACTTTCTGGAGATCATAAAAGGGTTGGGAAGTTTTGCTATAATTGTGGAGAGGATTTGCATATGCTGCCGCAATGTTCAAGCCCAACTAATGCCATAGTAGTGCAAAAGAAGTTGTGTGAGAGGCACAATGCCAGGCAAAGCCAGTGTTCAACAGATCAGCAACAAAATGGTCCACAGTCAAACTTGCCTTTAAACAGGTAGGAGCTCCTGCTGTGGAACAAGCAGGAGCTGATAGTCACAATAGTTCCACATCTCCAAGTCAGTGCATGTATGAATCCCCAAATCTAACAGTGACTTCCCAGATTCCACAGGGTCTAATTGGGGGGGCCTTGTGATGGTTTAGCATGGTTGGACAAAGTTCAGTGCCGGTGTTTAATTGACACAAGGTCACAAGTGACAATAATTTCTGAGTCATTTTATTCCTGCTACCTATCTCACAGAGAACTGCTCTCCATAAAAGAAATACTGGACATTGAAGGTGGAGCTGGACAGAAAGTACCATATGTAGGCTACATTGAAGTTAAAGTTCTGTTCCCCAAAGATGCTTTTGGCACAGATAAATGTTTCACTATCTTAGCATTAGTTAGTCCAGACCAGCCATTCAATGACGAGTTTTCTCTTCTTAAGGGCACGAATGTCCTATGTTCCATGATACAAGACTGTCGAAAAAGAGGCGGAGCAATGTTTCTGCAGACTCTGCCCATTGGCACCAACTGGGCCATGGCATATACCAAGTGTTGCCAGAGTTGCAATCCAGTTTTTACATAATATGTACTACAATTACCTTGAAGTATTACAATGTCACTGATTTACGACTGTTTCACAACAGTCAACTTGGGAGTAAACTCTGGCGGGAGGGACTATGAGCTCACATGGTCTGTAGCTTCTGCAGAGCAAGCTTGTGTGAGCCAGCTGTGACTTCTTTACATGCAGTAGCCTTAAAGTGTTTGTTATTCATCCTCCTGCTAGTGGTGGAGGAGGCTTTTCTTTTGAGGAAGAGGGACTACCGTCCTGCTGTCTTACTGGTGCCACTGAGAAGAGCGAGCAGCAGCTGCTATTTATTCTTCTGGACCATCGAGTATTTGGACCAAAGTACTCACAGACACATCTCATATTGAGCTCTATACATATACATTTTTTCTTTTCTTCATTTTGCTGGCCAGCTATTATGTTTTTATGCAAAAGACTACTTGGAGACATTTTGGGTTACTGTCAAAGAGACATTCTTTTATTACTTGTTAAGAATGTTATGGTTTTGCGATTCATGGACTGAGAAAGGACTCAATAAGTGATAGGACATGTTCCTATGTCCCAGGGTTAAGCAGAAATGAGTTTCAATCTGATGTTAAGTGAAGTGTTTGGGAACTGATGCAAATATGTTGCTTTTTTCCTCGTTTAAATTCTAATCATAAGATAAAGGACAGAAATTACATTCTGACTGCAACCATATTCACCCAGTGTAGAGCTTTGGTTACTGTTAGAGTTGAGTTAAGTTTCCTTTAAATTACATATGCATAGAGGATGTGAGAAAGGTGGTGATGATGATGTCTTGAAGTTTATCAAGGACATATATGCTCCAGTCCAGAAATCGTATGAGATATTGGACACGGATGGTAAACTGCTGTCAGACCCTGAATAAATTGTCTTCTGTTGTTACGAATATTGTTTCAGCTATTATTCCTTGATAAGCTGACATATTGGTTACATGTGTATTCAAAGTCTGCCATAAAGAAGATGATATTATGATGATAGGTTAATGTATGATGTTATTTCCCATATTCATTGAGTAATAATGAAATCTAGTGGACATTTGAAGACACTACACAGAATAGTTTGTGTGAAATAAATGTAGACAAATATAGTGCAATGATAAAAACAGTGCAAAAAGAGTGATTATTAAACTACTGAATGCAAAATTAAAAGGAAAAAATACTAACAAACTAACAAAAGAGGAAGTGCTGTGGCTGTGAAGATAAATGTCATTAGGTGGAAAGGGCACAGAATCCAGTTGGAACAAATAACAGTATAATGCTGATTAAATATTGGCCTGTAGTTGGCATTCAGTAGTGACTTTGATGACTCATGAATTAGTACATTAATATTTTGCTTTTCTACAGTCTGATATTTGTTGACTAATGGGTTGAGTCAATGTATAAAATATAAAAAATGTGTGTTAAATACCTAATCATCACATCAAAAATTAGAGATTTGGACAGAGTTTGATTGACACATCCAGACTGCATTCTTTGTACAACCAGGACAGGAGAGAGAACAGGAGGAGACAGCAGAGGAGATTAAGAGTCCAGCAGATTGATGAGACACCAGACGAGCAGGAAAGGTGAAGAAGAGGTGAGCATCCAAAAGACAAGACAGAGGTGACAGTTTTGATGAGTGAAATTCCAGTCACATTTGTAAGTTAGTTAGCAATAATTACCAGGTATCTTTGCAGTCTGTGGATGGAGCTTGCCATCAAAGCTTAGCTGATAACTGAGTACTTTACCCTCTTGTCCAAATATGGTAACTTCTGGCTCCAAAAGACAGCATGTTGGCAGCCAAAAGATAAAACTGTGGCTTCAAAATGGGGCTTCACAAACCAATGGCTGATGTCACAGTGGCTACATCCATCTTTTATATGCAGTCTCTACATCCAGTTCTGCTATTTATGTAAAGTCTGTGATTATATATGGGTTTGTTAAAAGATATTGAGAAAGTCTAGCACAACCACTACCATGTGATTGTAGGAAAAGCACAGGTGTTACCGATAACATTAATGAAAGCTTTGTTGTACTAAAGTGTTTCAGTAAGCCTTGTCAGTGTGACTGAGCCAGCACAGACCCTGAAACTAACAAAGCTCAGGAATTCATTTTTAAATGTGTAGTATCTTGTTGCCCTTTGTAAAAATATCTATTCTCTTCAATTAACACAACTGATTTAGGTAGAAGTACATATACAGATGTATGTCATGCTAATATTCAGGTAAACTGCTTGTCGTCACAGTGTCCCGAAAGCATATTTTGTTTCTAATATCTTTCCCTCAATCTCTCTATTCCCGTGTCTCTCAGCCATTATGAAAGTGCTTGTGACTCACACAGTGATGCATCCCCTGGTGCATTAACTGTACATAATAAAGTGCTGTCTGTGTGTGTGTGTGTGTGTGTGTTGAAGCAGACAGCTAGAAGAGCTAGTGTTACTCTCTTCTAGCTGACTGCTGTATGTCTGCAATCACTCTGATTTTCACATGCTGATATATGCAAAGATTATGTACTTGTGCAGGTTTTTGTTTATGTTTGTGTTTCTTTGTGTGTGTACTTATATTACTCCTGTTATGAGGACATAGATCTATCTCTGAGTGATGCTGAAAAACTAGTTCATGTGTTTATTACTTCTAGGCTGAACTACTGTAATTCATTATTATCAGGTTGTTCTAAAAGCTCCCTGAAAAGCCTTCAATTAATTCAGAATGCTGCAGCGAGAGTACTGACAGGGACTAGAAAGACAGACCATATTTCTCCCATATTAGCTTCTCTTCAGTGGCTCCCTGTTAAATCCAGAATCAAATTTGAAATCCTTCTCCTCACATACAGGGTCTTGAATAATCAGACCCCATCATAGCTTAAAGACCTCATAGTACCATATTATCCCAATAGAGCACTTCTGTCTCAGACCGCAGGCTTACTTGTGGTTCCTAGGGTATTTAAAAGTAGAATGGGAGGCAGAGCCTTCAGCTTTCACACCCCTCTCCTATGGAACCAGCTCCCAGTTTGGATTCGGGAGACAGACACCCTCTCTACTTTTAAGATTAGGCTTAAAACGTTCCTTTTTGATAGAGCTTATAGTTAGGGCTGGATCAGGTGACCCTGAACCATCCCTTAGTTATGCTGCAATAGGCCTAGGCTGCTGGGGACTTCCCATGATGCACTGAGCACTTCCTCTTCCTCACTTCTTTTCAC
>VUQI01045645.1:0-12809 GCA_015106735.1 Paratilapia polleni | reverse complement strand
CGGCCAATTTAGAATTACCAATTAACCTAACCCCACTAACTGCATGTCTTTGGACTGTGGGAGGAAGTCAGAGTACCCAGAGAGAACCCACGCAGACACGGGGAGAACATGCAAACTCCACGCAGAAAGGCCCTGGCCAGATGGTGGATTCAAACTCAGGACCTTCTTGCTGTGAGGCAACATTGCTAACCACCATGCTGCCAATTTACTTAACAATTAATTTATTGGAAGATAAAAAAAACAACTTTAACATTTATATATTCTTCCTTTCTTACCTGCTTTATTTCACTTGCCTTAAAGTGGCCAGAAATGAAATGTAAATGAATGTTTTTGTTTGGCTTCCTGGTGCTCTTGTATTTATTGCCACTGTATCCCTCTATAATGCAAGAAAACATGCTGCGATATATTGATCTGTTCTTATTTTGTTCTGCCCCGCTGACTGGCAGAGACTTCAGGAAAAGTGTTAAACCAAGCTAATGATCTGTTGGCTGTAGCTTTATATTTGGTAGACAGAATGGTGTCAATCTCATCAAGGATCATACCTAACTCTACTGCCCTGTAGTGAAATTGGCTCACATACGAGTCAGCTCAGTCTCACTGACTGTTTTAGTGTCCTGAAGTTAACTTTGCAATCTGAATGCAGACTTCCCTCTGTTCTACTGTGCCGACATAATGCAGGGCAACACTTCCTCCTGTTAGTACCCTCAACATCCAGCTGACATTGCCTCTTACAGTGCTGTTTTATTTATTATCAACCAGTTATGGTACATTAGGCCTGCATGTATGAAATGGGTGTTAATGTATCTTCGTACTCGAGCTTGTTCACTGTTTTCACTTGGTATCCATCGCTTTTTTTTTAATCTGCTGGGCAGGAGTGTTTATTTGTGTGTGTGTGTGTGTGTGTGTGTGTGTACGTGCAGGGATTAATTGGAATTCACTGCTAACCCCCCTCCCCTCCCCCGCCGACTCCCCTCCTCCACCTCATCCTCCAAACAAATCCCCCACCTCCCCTCTTAACCCAAATCCCTGAATGAGGCTGTGTGCAGACATCGAGATGTGAGGAGAATTTAAAGTTGCGTCGTTTTTTTTTTTCTCCTAAATTCTGTCTGTCTTGCTCCATCTTAGACCTTTGCACACACACAAACACTATTAAAGAGATTAATGGCACTATTAAGAGAAATCTGACCTCCTAACTTTCTCTTTTCCCTTGTCTCGCTGTGTCTATGCTCATTTTTCACATTCTAACATGTAGGCTGTCTGGACTTTTTTTTTCTGCTCAGGTGAAGTTGATCACACTAAAAAGGTTCTTTAAAATGGCCCACATCTACTCATACTAAAACTAATGTCATGACCTTGTGTTTTGCTGTTAATATTCATGATAGAAAACATATTTTCATCATCAATAACTTCCTGGAAATCCCAAATCCCCCTTTCAGCGACAAAAACTGCTCTTCATGCAAAACCCGGCTTAGGGTACATTTATTAAATTATCCACAATATGATTCGGGTTGAAAGTCCACCCCTAAGCCTCATCATTACTGTTGTTGCGTGTGAATTGCAGGTGTTTGTGTGTGAGTGAGTGAATGACTGAGTTCCTGCTCACAGATGAAGCATTCCCCAACTGCCTGCACTCTCAACAAAATGGACCTAATCTCTATTTTTAGATCCAGGCGAGTTAAGATGAGCTGACAGGCCATTAAAACTTAATCAAAGGGATGGCTTTCTGTCACCCACTGACAGCACCGGGCAGCCTCTGTTACCTCTCTGTTGAGATATGAGACGGTGCACAGTGCACGACGGATGGGCAGTAAGCTTAAGAAAGGTAGGAAAAAGAGAGCAACACTACTATAAAGGTGTAAAGAGAAGAAAATGTAGACAAGGAAAGAGTGAAGGAGTTGCAGAGAGAGTGACATGAGGATAGCAATTTCTTTTATTCTCCACTTTGACTCTTATAGCATAGTTTCCTCTAAAAAAAAAAAATTAAAACAGTTTTTAAAAAAAGTAAATTATGGTGTAAAGACCTTCAAACAGCAGACTGTGATCCTGTGCAAAATGCACTATTAAGGTCTGTTATCACACAAGCATACTACGACAAATAAAAAAATACAAAAAAAACCCATTTCTAAGGCGCTGCTCTGCAAATATTTTTATTGTCGAGTAATCTTAAATAATGGAGCGTTGTAATCAGCTGCCTCTCCAGTACACCTCCCGTCCTGTGGGTGGACACCAACTGTAGCTGGTGGTCCTTGTTCTGCTCTGGAGCCTCCTATAAGTCAACTGCTGTCTAAAACCATGGTGTTGGAGTCTGTCTGACGGCAGATGAGAGACTCAAGCAGCTGGTTGATATTGAAAATATGAGAAAACATAAGACGGGAAGAGCCAGGGCTGGTTGGTTAGCAGTGACTGAACTTTAAAAAAAAATTGAAGGAGGACTACCCACTAGTATATTAATTATGCATGGCATCACTCTCTCATAAACAATGAAATGAAAAATGCTAAAATGACTTGCCATTTTATCGCCTGAGCAAAGTCTGTGTGTGGGGAAACTCTGGAGTATTCTCTTAGTTAATCAATTTATGGTTGGCCTTTAAAATTGAAACAGTGTTACAATCTCATTGAGCTAATATGATGTCTTCAGATGTTAGGTTTTGTCTGAGCATCTGTCTAACCAAGGCCCCCAGTCCCTGGCAGTCCTTCACTGGGCCAGGGGTGCTAAGAATCCACAGGCCAGTCATGAGAAGGATAGCAGGGGAAATTGATGGAAGGCATGGTCCGGGTTCGTTGAAAAATATCCTGGCTCAAGAACTTGAGTCAGTGGGTTACTCCGAACACACCTTGTTCAGAATGGCTGTGGACAAAAAACAGATATGCTGTGCCAGATGTGCTATTGGTCGCCAATGTTCTTGGAGGATACGGCACTTGAAGAAGATCTATCTAAATCTTTGCATTCTCACATATTAAAAGGGCCGAACAAGAAAAAAACTGACTTAAACTGTTATTCATTTATACAGATACTTATGTCTGATCAACTAATCAGTTAATAAACTCATCAAGGGCTGTTCCTGTTGGAAACAACAGAATCTCTTTGCTATTTTTCTCTCCATCTGGCTGCTGCTGCTAGCTGCTTTCTGTCACTCTCTAAACATTAAATATACGGTGGCAGGGGAGCAAGACTTCTGCACAGGGAGCAGCTGTCCTTAGACCTGTCATGAGGTTTTTTCCTTTTTAAAAAGTTGTTATGAACAGTTGTTAAAATGCTGAGTCAGCAACAATTCAAGAAACTCAAGTTGAAAGCTTCCTGTTTTGACACAGTGGAGATCCTTCCTGCATCACAGATGCACAAGTACAAGGGGACAGACAAAGCTGGACTTCATGAAGCTATCTAAAAATAGCAGCCCCACTGGAAGTAGTCCAGAGGTGCACAGGGAGAAGATTTTGAAGGAGAGATGTATTTTATAATCAAGAACACTTGGGTTCCAGAGGGATGTACTAAGAAGTGAGATTAATGGGTTAGCGAGCTACAGTAGGTCGAACTTAAAGTCACAGTTTTCTGTGGCTCTCTTTTAACCTGGCTAAATCACCATGGTAACTTATGCTGAACACATAACCTGGTCAGGAGCAGATTATGATCAGAGCTTCGGTTTAAAATCAGCCATAAGTGCCACGTTTTCACTGATTCTTTTATTTACAGCATGTTTTAAGTGCAATATAGATCCTCTGCTAGGGGGATACATTTTACATGTGCAAGTTGTTAAGCCGTACCTTACTAACATCACAAATGAAGCCCAGCTTTAAAGTTATAGCAGTGCAAACTGTGCATTACATTGTCACTGGAATGTGCATGTATTAATTTAGTGATGCAGAAAATGTATAAATGTTGTTATACTTGATGCTAATCTGCTGCTAAATCTCTTTTACACTGCTGGGATTGCAGCTACTAAAACACAGAACACACACCAAGAATACCTGTTCACTTTAATCTGCTCACAAACTAAACCAATTTCCACGTCTCCTTCATTAGGCTGTGGGACAGTAAGCTTTAATGTATAAATGTATCAAGTTTAAAGTTTCAGACTCTAACGTGCAGCCATCACCTTTGAAATAAACAGCAGCTTTGAGAGTGCACTCAGCGTTACAATAATTAACTGGAATTAAAATGTTTATTTTACCGTTCTGTGAGCTAAATCACCAGATTAACGATTTTCTGCAGTGTTAATATCTCATCTTATCTGCGACAGTGTTGCATTTTACTGTTATATTTTTTTTAAAGTTCTTTATAGATTTTTTAATCACCATTTTATCATCGTCAGCTGGCAATGTCTGTGATTGGAGTAGGCGGCACATTTTGTGCAGAAGTAGAGTCTTCTGAGACGCGAAACACCCATTTTTATGTGAGCACAGAGCCTGAAACAGCTTAACAGAGAACGTTTTTAACTGCTATTGTGATACCTGTTATCTCCAACTGGGGTTTTAGGTTTTCTCAAGCCAGCTAACGCAGAGAAAGCCTGGCTTTGTTGAACTTCCTTCGTAGTATAACCGTCAGTTTTCGCTCAGTGTTAATAAGAGTTGGAAAAAGCTTGGTAACAATATTTATAGTGTGAAGTTCATTACACAGTTTTTTCCAGTTGAACCAGGTGAACAGACTGTAACTTTAAGAGCTGTGTGTGTGAAGTGATCTTAGTTCCTGATACTGTGGTCAGTACATTTTTAGCAGCTGCACACACTAATATTTCACAGACACAATGACACACAGTTTTGTGACTAATTACAGGCTTTACAGCAGTTTGAGTTCAGTTTGAAAGTTCTCAGTTTCATTACTGTGGAATTAATAATGACATCTCAGGCATATCTGTAGAGGTGAGAGACAGCATGGATGCATGGGGGCTGCTATCTCCCCAGCTACCAGTCCACGTAACACAGCAGCCACTGAGAGTCACAGCTGCTCGGTAAGGAAATATTTTATTACCTGCACACAGAAATGTGGCACAGTGCACGGACATGTTTTATCAGAACGATTCTAACTGCCTGTGTTTTGCATATGTTGGCATAACTTCATGTTATTTCACTTCCTATTCCCCTGCAGCAGAGTGGGTGAATAAGAAGAACTGGATGTGCTATGCTGCCTCTTTGAATATCACGCTGTGTGTGCTTCTTGTCTGTTGCCTTCTCTCCCTTTGAGCGTGTCTCATTTTGTGTAAGCTTATGTGGAACGGTAGATACAGAACGGGAGCCAGAGAGGACCATCTGCCGCACAGCCAGGGCTCGGAGGGTCAGTGACACTGCACTGCTGAGTGTCTTGAGTCAGATACACCCATGACCTGCTTGTTTCTCACTGGCAGGAAGAGTACAGAAGTCAGACAGCGATGGGACCGTCTCTAGCCCTCAGAAACAGCCCGAGGGGCCGCGGTCAGTCAGTGCCACCGACGTGCGATCACTGCTGGTTCATGTCTGGGAAGTGACTGCTCAGCATGTTTTCCTGCATTTAAAGTTGGATTTTGTGCAAACTTCAAGTTGACTTACAGTCAAAGGTCCATCTCTGCGTGCAGTTTGTTTCTCTGTGGTGTGGTGTAGTGTAGTGTCGTTTAATGTGTATTCACGTTTTTTTTTTTTTTGTTTAAAATCACAGAATCCTTTTCAGGGATTTTTGCTATCTGTGACTGAGTGTGCATGTGAGAAGAGTTTGTTATGAAGCCCTTTCTCTTCAGCCCTATTTGAATATCAAGTATGCTAGGGAAGAAGACCCATCTCACGCTTCATAACGGAGTCATTTGCCCTTTGACCTCTTCTCACTATGAGGTTTATTTTCTTAATTCAGCACTTTTTCTAACAGTGTCTCCTCATCTATGCGCACATTCTGACCTGGATGTACAAAACAGCTCTGTATCGTATTTCATATGCACACACACACCAAAAATATACAAAAACTTGGTCTGATAGTCAACCTAGCATGATCACATTCTATCACAACAGCCTGTCTCTCAGCTATGGAGACCCGGTAGCAGGAAGCAGAGTGACTGTGAGCTCTCTCGCTTACAAAACCACCCGAAAATGTGTGTGTGTGTGTGCGTGTGTGTCTGTACAGAGTGCATGACGCCTCAGTCTCTATCTGGCAAAGAGCAGAACAGGAAGCAGCGAGGTGGGGCTCGGTCTATGCTGTTCTCTCTTCCTCTCCTCCGTCTCGTTCACTCGCTCCAGATTTAGCCTGGCTTTTGATTCCTGGCGGGAAGGACATCCTGGATTTGGAGGAGGCAGGAATAGAACTCTGTGTTGTCTGATTGGTGTTGCTGTCAGTGCTGAGGGTGTGTGATAGTGTTTGTGTGTGTGTGTGTGTGTTGAAGGGGCCTGAGAGCAAGGCCAAAGATGGCCAGTGAGGATGCACTGGAAGACCTGCCAGGGGATCACTTGGTTGATAGCCCGCTACCCGCTGAGCAGGGTGACACCGAGTCTTTGGTAGGCTGCTGTGGCCGAAGCAGGCCTCAACACCGCCGCCTTCTCATTGCTTTTTTTCCATGCATTACTGTGGCCCTTCTCTTTTCTGTCAGTTTCCTCGTTCATTTCCTGTAAAAACATCTACTATCTGACAGCGAATCACTTGTGAGTTTTCATTGCTGTCCACTGTAGCGATTTCACCCTGCTGTCTGATTTGTCTTACACCTCGCTCCAGAGGTTCTTTGTCGTAAAACACCAGGGATTAAGTTGTATTGTGTTGAGCAGGAGTACGTCAGAGCACAAACTCTCCCTTCCTGTCGTTCATGGTGTGTCACTGCCTCCGCTTTCTCTTCTGCCATGAATGGCTGCTGCTCGCACTCATGCTTCTCAGGTCTGCCACATTAACAGTGATGCTAATAATATATAACAATACACATGCATACATGCTCATGTCGGGGTCTGTATCTGGTTACGTGTTCAAAAATAGTGCAACTGTTGTTCTTCTAGACCAGACAAGATAACATGGTTGACCTTTTTCAACAACCAGTTTGTGAGGCATGCTCAGTTACTTTGCTTCAGAGTTGTGCAGTGACGCAACATTGCATTAAAGCTGCAGTTAAAATCCTGCAAGCCCTTAGCCTGTGCCATGTGCTTTGGTTGGCTGCGCCTGTGACTGTTGTAGTGCATTGTGTTGCAGATGGATTATGGCTTTAATGAGAATAGAGCTGTAGCCCTAGCCTGCATGTAGCTGGATGGACACAGAGACCTAAGCAGCTGTAATCAGATCCCCTAAGCTGGATGGCTGGCTGCACAGTGCAGTGAAAGGCCCTGAACAGCCCTTCATTAAACTCTAGGACACCGGAGGAGATCGCCCTCTGATGTGACAACAGTTTTCAAGAATTCGTTTAGTTGGGAGTTTGTTCAGTTTTTATTGTTGAAATTGTTATTTTTGTTTTGTTTTTGTCTTCAAGTGTTAGTTGTAGTTTATTTTATGGGTTGCATTTGTCAGGGGCAACATACAAGAAGTGCAGAGCAGTGCAGTACACACAACTGACATATCCTCCATGCCTTCTCACATTGGTTTTGTTGACAAGCTAGAGATTATCTAAAGTTCAGGAGCTGGGACCAACCCCAAAACACTCCTCGTTAATATGTCTATAAACACCTACTTTCCTCAATGTCTTGTTGGGAGAAGAGGGTTCAGTCAGTATCTCCAAACTCTTTCCAGCCAACTTTTGTCTTTTCAAAATCTACTCAGTGGTTATCAGGACCCTTCTGTGGCGGGATTAATGCCCATGCCCATCTGTTTCTGCCAATGCATATCCTAAAGTTTTATCTCAGTGGCATCAGTTTCTTCTACATTACTCTGGCTTCTTCTGTCCACCTTCCACACTCAGTCATTGGTACTCATTAAAAGCCTTCACTGTCTAATTCCTCTCTCAGCCTTGTAGTCATTGCTAGTGAAGATGCTTTTGTGAGTGCACAATACCATTACAGTTAGTTTTTGTTATTATCTGGTCTAGTTTTTCTCTTTTTTTTTTTATAAGAAAATAGAGACAAAATACAGCCATTGTGCACTTTCTATTTTTTTTTCTATGTGGCTATTTCACATTAGGTGTTGACCGACATTTGAGGGCCAGCGTTACTAGGAGACAAGCTGTCACCTTACATGATGCATTGCTGAAGGTTCTGCGTGCAAAAACTGATACATGTGTTTTTAACCACTTTTTCAACAAACCCACGTACGCAATTTAAGAGAGTAGGTAAATAGGCTTTCCCTTATTTTCATATACATAAATGCTGTTAAAACGAAAAATGCACATTTTAAACATGGTCAAATTTCAAATAATAAGTTCCTCCCATAGCCACTTCAGGCTTTCTCCAAAAGTGAGTCAATACTGATAGACTCCCATGTTAAAATGCCCAACTTCAGCGATGAAATTAACATGTTTACAGCTTTACATGGATTGATGGATGGCCTGTTAAAAAATGTTTGTGGTCTTTGTGGCAAATTAGCAATAATTTATTGTTAAAGCTAACTCACAGATTAAGATTTTGTTAAGGCTTTAAGTTACAGGTGTGGTGACTTTGACTGAATTCAAGTCTGGGCCTCTTGAACATGTTTGTGCTGTTGGTATGGTTGTCTCGATGCTAGAATTTCAACCTCGATACTGATACCCAGGAAAATACTTGATACTTGATACCATTTTGGATGCCATGGGGGAAAAAGTGACAAAAAACTTTAAGTTGTCTGACATAGTCCAAAAAAATTAACAGTAATATAACTAACATATATATATATATATATAACTAACACACACACACACACACATATATATATATATATATACACATATATATACATATATATGTATGTATATGACAGATATTTTAACATTCTCTTACTGCAAAAAACAAAGCAATATTTTTAGGTTGTCTGAGGTAGTGTTGTGCTTCTAGTGGCTTTGCATCATATATTGTTGCTGATCAGTTGATAAGGCAGGTTGCCACTGTTTCCGTCTAGTTGTTGGTAGACTTTTTTCTGCTTCAATCTCGGAAAAACATACTTTTTAGAAACATTTTAGACACAAATAATTGTGCTATCCTGTTAAATTAAAATTGTCCATTAACATTGACCCATGTCTTGACCCAGCTGTCTTAGCTAATTATAGGCCGATCTCTAACCTTCCTTTTATTTCTAAAATTCTTGAAAGAGTAGTTGCAAAACAGCTGACTGATCATCTGCAGAGGAATGGTTTATTTGAAGAGTTTCAGTCAGGCTTCAGAATTCATCACAGCACAGAAACAGCTCTAGTGAAGGTTACTAATGACCTTCTTATAGCCTCTGACAGTGGACTCCTCTCTGTGCTTGTCCTGTTAGACCTCAGTGCAGCATTCGATACCATTGACCACAATATTTTACTGCAGAGATTAGAACATACCTTGGCTATCAAAGAAATTGCATTACAGTGATTTCAATCATATTTATCGAATAGACTCCAATTTGTTCATGTTAAGTCTTCTTCACACTCTCACACTCACACTTCTTCCTGTTAAAAGGGAGTTTTTCCTTCCCACTGTTGCCAAGTGCTTGCTCATAGGGGGTCGTCTGATTGTTGGGGTTTTCTGTCTAATTTGTAGGGTCTTTACCCTAAAATATAAAGCGCCTTGAGGTGACTGTTGTTGTGATTTGGCGCTATATAAATAAAATTGAATTGAATTGAATTGAATTACAGATAGGCAGGGCTGATAAAGTT
Organism: Paratilapia polleni; assembly: GCA_015106735.1. Classification (NCBI taxonomy): domain Eukaryota; kingdom Metazoa; phylum Chordata; class Actinopteri; order Cichliformes; family Cichlidae; genus Paratilapia; species Paratilapia polleni. The sequence continues at coordinate 3,123 of VUQI01045645.1, read as the reverse complement.
TGCTGCCTAGCACACACATTAACATTATTGTTTTGTTATTAGCCATAGCCACTAGCCACTACCTTCATGATAACTTAGCAGATGGCTAATGTGTCTATGAGACAGCTAGTTAAATGGCTAATGTTAACGTGTGTGCCGGCCAGGTCAACATTTATGATAACTTTACTGACCTCTCGAAATTCTTCAAAGTGCTGTTCAGTATTGTGAACATCAACTCCTTCTCATGTGTTCAGCTGCTAGTGAGGGGTGGGGCTTTGTAAAATTGTGTGTCAGCTGGAGGAGGCAATGAGGGCACAGTTGGTATTTTTAGTATCGATTTTTTTTTCTTTTTGGACAGCCTTGTGTTGGAACAGTTTTAACAAAATTATCTTACAAATAATAAATGTTTCTCGCGTGATGTCATGCACACGTTGCTCAAGAGTTGTCTACCATATTGGACGTGATACAACTTCCAGTGATGAGGGAAAAATGTAAAATGTGTATTCCCTGATGGGTTGGCGAGTGGTTCCTGGAGGTTGCTGGCTGTCACCAGGTGAAAATGGTCACAAAGAGGGTGCTGCACCGAACACCTCCTTGTGAATGCTTTGGTCGTTACCAGATTGCCACGGTTGCCTGTAGTTTGCATGGAAGGTACTGACTTGTCTGCAAACACTTGCTAACTACTATCCCAGTGGTAGTAAAACTTGAGAAAAATTGGAAATGGAGAAAATTTGCCTTCAAAGTAAAAGTTGCGCCTCACCACTGCATGTTTCAAAAGGTGCAACTTTTACTTTGATGTCAAACATTCTCCGTTTCCATTTTGTGTCACACTTCTCACAATTTCACTACCACTTGTAGAAACACTTGTGAGTGTTTGTAGACAAGGTGGCATGTTCCATGCACACTACAGGCGACCCCAGCAATCTGCTACCAATCAAAGCAATCGCAAGGAGGTTTTCGCCAACCGGTTGGGGAATACACATTTTTCCCTAGCAACTAGTGGTTGCCAGGGCGCCACTGACTGGTCTCTACGCCTGTATGAGTGGGGCTTTAGCGATTGATTTCCTAGCATCTGCCATCAACCTTCAGCACCACTCGCCAACCAGTCTGGGAACACACATTTTTTCCTCACGGCTGGTGGTTGCCAGATGGTTGCAGACCTGTGTGACTGGGGCCTTATTCACCTGATTGGACATTGTCACCATGATTGTCACACGTTCAAAATGGCAGACAAGTTAATGTCACATGATTAGCGATCACGTGTCTGCAAAAGCTCAGTACAGCCTCTTGTGCGGTTAATTGTACAGCCCATCCAAGATGTTTTTTGTTCAGTTTTGTGAGTGAAAGTCTGTTTTTTAGTACTGATTAGCAGGTATCTGACTGTGTATTGTGTATTCCTGTAACAGTTCAGTGTTTTGTTTTTTTTCTAGTAAGTAAAAATGGTTTTGCATGCTTTGTTTATTTTTTTCACATCTGTGTTACATTTTTATACATATACACCTACTTTTGTGTTTGCTTACTTGTGACCCACCCAGAAGCAGACCCTGATTGATTTTAGTTTGTATTATTGCTGTTCTAATCTTCTGTAATCTGGTTAGTGTTGATCAGAAGGAGAGCTGATGTGAGCACTCAGCTCTTTACGCTCTTAAGTGGTACCTCTGCTTTGATGCTGCTTCACCATGTCAGCTTGGCAGGTTTCAAATTATGATGATTTACTCGCAGACATGCAGTTTTCCTTTCCTTTCATCCCGTAGTGCTTCACTTTGTCAGACATGTGCAGGGTGACTGTTTCCAGCTTTTACTGTCATAACCTCAGCTTAGCTCTCAGTTGGAGATGTCTCCCTGTGAATCGGTTTCTCTTTCAGGTCAAACTGAATAATCCCGCTCATACACAGTGAGCTAAATATAGCGCTTTCTTTTTTCATGTTCTTGCTTTGACTTCATCTTCACTTAGCGGGCCACCACCATTTCCTTTTGTGCACTCTCTTTAACAGTGTCAACCTTCTTCCTTTTCTCCTTCTTCAGAGTGATCCAGACAGGCTGTCTGTGCTCCAGCAGCTCGGTCTGGACCAAAACTCAGACTTCTCAGACTCCAGTGTGCAGCAGCGGCTGGATGAGCACCGCGAGAGGATCCGTAGGGAAATCCGCAAGGAGCTGAAGATCAAGGAGGGTGCAGAGAATCTGCGCAGGGCCACTACTGACAAGAGGAATGCCCAGCAGGTGGACTCGCAGCTCCGCAGCTCCAAGCGCAGGCTCGAGTCGCTCCAGGCTCAGCTGCAGGAGCTGGATGCTCACATTGTGGTCAAGGGCCCTGAAGAAAACAAAAGTACAGTATCCACTGTGGAGAAGCGCTTTACAAGCTTACCGTATCTGTATTTAGAACATGCAACACATATCCCACATGTTGCAGTACTCCTGTTAGCTTTTTTTACTACTTACTACACATCACATACACTTTTTACATCAGGAATTAATGTCTTCCAAAGGTTTTTAAATTGCTCAGAAAGTCCTGCAGGCTGAAAACCTGCTTGGATAAAGAAAAACTCATTCAGCAGGGACTGCTGCAGTTGATGATGTGCTCATCCTCATGAAAAACACTGAGACTTTAACTTAGGCACTTACACCTGAGGTTTGAGCTAAATGCTGACTTTAGCGTACTAACATGCCAACAATATCAGTGGTGATGTTTAACAGATAAATTGTATGGCACTGTGGGCCGTGAACGAGCTCTGTTGAGCCAAACATTCCTTTAACTCTGACTAGTAATGATTTCATCAATTTCTTTACAAATAAAATTTTAACCATTAGAGAAAAAATTATTCACAGCCGTCCCACAGACGTATTGTTATCTACTGCAACTTTCAAAAATACAGATTTTTATTTAGACTCTTTCTCTCTGATTGATCTTTCTGAGTTAACTTCAATAATTATTTCCTCTAAACCATCAACGTGTCTATTGGACCTCATCCCTACAAGACTGCTCAAAGAAGTCCTACCATTAATTAATGCTTCAATCTTAAATATACTCAATCTATCTTTATTAACGGGCTACGAACCACAGGCCTTTAAGGTGGCAGTAATTAAACCATTACTTAAAAAGCCTTCTATTGACGCAGCTGTCTTAGCTAATTATAGGCCGATCTC
>VUQI01045568.1:1503-18244 GCA_015106735.1 Paratilapia polleni | reverse complement strand
TAGTTGTTTTATTGCTTCAAAGCTGGTTCATTTCATTCAAGAGCCAACCAAAAGAACTTAAATTGGAAATATTTGTAGGTTATAAGTAGCCATTTTTTATATATATATATATACATACACACACACACACACACACACATATATATATATATATATATATATAATCTCATACTGTTGGAAATCCTGTTTATTTCCCTTTAAATGGTGCCACATTTGTAAGGAAAATGCATCTGTGGGTTGAGCAGCAGAGTTGAGTATGTGAGTTGTGCCCATGAAGAACTTGCCAAATCTTCTCTGCCAATGCCAAACAGAATTTGGGAGTGGAGAGGATGGAATGGCCTGCCTGCAGTTCTGACCTCAACCCCACTGTGGGATGTGGGATCAGCTTGGGCGTGCTGTTTGTGCCAGACTGACCAACACAACCACATTGACTGACTTGCGACAAATGCTGGTTGAAGAATGGGATGCCATCCAACAGCAGTGTGACCAAGCTGGTGACCAGCATGAGGAGGAGATGCCAGGCTGTTGTGGCTGTGTATGGTTCCTCCACATGTTACTGAGGCCCCTGTTTGTTAAATGAATAAATTGTTGAATTGCCAATATGTCTTGTTTCTTCAGATGTCAAGCATTCAATCCAATAAATGACACCAAACAAGAGTCAATAGCAGAATAAGCTGTTTGGCATTGACAGAGAAGATTTGGCAAGTTCTTCATGGACGTAACTCACATACTGAACTCTGCTGGTCAACCCACAAATGCCTTTTCCTTACAAATGTGGCACCATTTACCTGCACATCGAAAGGAGCCAGTTGAGATGGTTCAGGCATCTGACAAGGATGCCTCCAGGGTGAGGTGTTCTGGGCATGTCCTACTGGGAGGAGGTTCTCAGAGTAGACCCAGGACACGCTGGAGAAATTACATCTCTCGGCTGGCCTAGGAATGCCTCGGTGGAGGTGGCTGGGGAGAGGGAGGTCTGGGCTTCTCTGCTTACCCTGGTGCCCCCGCGACCCGGCCCCAAATAAGCATATATATCAAAAGAAAGAGCAGATAGTTAGATTTTTAAGACTATCACATGATGTGAAAACTCTGATTGCTGGAATATTTTGTCATTGGTGGGGGTAGTGTTAAGGACATGACTTTCAGATACTGTTCATCTGCTGTAGATAGGTTTCAGGCCTGCCACTTCTTCTTTTGTCCTCTACTTGTCCAGTTTCCTAAAACTTTTTAAGGACACACTGCACACCATGCCCAGACATGACAAGTTTTTGGCTAATAGCTCTTTGGGAATCACCTTGTTGGTGCAAAAATACTATTTTATGCCTGTCAAACTGTTATCTTTGTTATTTTATTTATTTATTTTTTTTGTAGATTCAACTGAAGAAATGGGAACAAATGATGTGTTTTTGTGACAGGCTGCTAGTAACAAAGTGCCTAAGGATACAATCTAAAATTGGTTCTTTGTTAAGTTGTCTGTTATGTGTAGGACTGGTTCATCCCTTGAGTTAGGGGCTTTTTTCATGGTTGAATGATTCATAAGTCAGTGTTAAGTGGCTTAACAAACAGGAAAATATTCCTCTGAAAATGGTCAAGTACAAGGACTGGATTGAAAATGAGTGAAAAAGCAGTTATTCAGCTATGTTACTGTAGCATGTGTTAGCTTGTAGCTTACTAAACTTATCAGCTCACTTGAGAATTGGAAGTGTAAAATCTATTTGGACCAAAAAGTGCTTTCATAGAAGTTCAGACTGTGTATTTATGAGTTCACCTGTTTCATTGGGCAGGATCATTTTAAACTGTGTGTGAAAACAAATGTGATTTTTAGCTGTGCTTGATTCATGTTGCTAAGCAGCAGGTGGACTGCTTATTGTAGCTCATATACATGAGAAAACACAACACACACTGCTGGAAGGACATGAGTGATCCCTCATACGTGTCATAGCCCACTATGGAGCTGGTAGTGCCAGACAGCACTGCTGGGCACAAGACCACTATTGTCCCACAAGATAAAGTGCGCTTGTGACCAAGGCAAGGCGGGGAAGACCAGATGCAGTGAAAAGATAAGGGAGTGCCAAACAACAACGCTTTTTGTGTTGTGTTGTTGTTTACATTGGTTGAATGTGTTTTTACAGACAACAAAACTCTATTTTAAACTGTTGGTAGGACACGACATGTCAGAGTGGGTTGTCTTCCTTTTATCCTCCTCCTGCTTCACAGTTAATTGACTACAAGTGTTCATTTGCCTTCAAGGAGCAGTCATTAGGGCTGAATAACAAAATTTAGCTTCGCAATAGAGCAGCCAGAGATCAATGGGTTAATTTAATTGCCCCTGCATGTGGTGTATTGTAGCAGGGCCATTTGAAGGTCTTTATAAGGGAGTCATGCAGTTTTACTGTGCTTAAAAGTGCATAGAGATAGCATGGAGGCCATGAAATAAAAGAAAGACCAAAGTTCAGCACTGTGTGTTTGGTGACAACTAAGCTGCCAGTTATATACAAATGATATTGTCAGAGTCAAGCTCGGGAAAGAGCTGTCACTCTATCCAGTCTAATGACTTACAAATGACTGATCGTCTGCCTAAAGCTATAATCATGTGATGGATAACTGAAACAGAAGAATGCAATCTCTTTATTTTAGACTGACAGATTTAAACTACTGACTTTACTGACAATCTGTTTTGACTTGTATTATTTTGAACCTACTACAATTACTTTCAAAATCTATGTAAATGTCTACCTCACATCACAAACTTCCTGAGCTCTCCTGAATCTTAAAAAGAAGTCGTCATGGCAAATTCAGAACCACAGTCAATCTTTACAGAGTGTGCACACGGCTTTATCTGACCTCCTTTTTTACCAGCTGTATTGTCACAGTTTCATGCAAGCTATATTGCAGCTATATTGGAAGTGATCCCAAGCCATTTATAATGTACAGGAAGTTTTGGTGGGTCAAATTTTGTTGGTGTGGTGGATACTTCAAGTAACCGTCACATGATTACAACAAACCTAGAGAAGGTTTGCTGTAATCATGTGCATACATTTAGGAGACCATCTTGCAAAGTGGCAAGTGTGGCCCACTGAAACGATTAAAGCCAATCATTATTTTTATATATGAATATTTTTATGGATATGGTTTTGATTAGTAGATGAAAGCCATGTCTTCATTACAAGTGCACAACAGTTAACCTCATTGTTTACTAAGGACAGATTATAAAAATCAACAAATAAAATACAGTAACAATCATTTTACTAGGCAAGTAGCTACATAGCCGTGTCTCATTAAACAGCTGAGTCTTTTTTTCATTAAGCTGTCATAAAACTTCATTTACTGTCCTTTGTTCATGCTGGCATGCTTAATCCTCCACTGGAACAAATTGACATTTGGGCCTGTTCATACAAGCGTTTGCCCAATCTTACCTGAACAAATAGACTGATTCAATACAGAATTAGAGCATATTTGTTTGACTGTTGAAAAGATCATTCCTCTGCCCTGCATGTTAAATTTTATTGCCTGTGCATTAAAAGAAGCACTTATCAGCTGACAGATAAAGGACAATCAGCACACTGCTGACAAAATTCATAAGACCCGGTTAGCAGGAAGGATTGGCAAACAAAGGCTTCTGTTGGCAAACACGCTCTTCAGTTGAGGATAACTGCAGGCAATAGCTGGGAGAACCTCTAGGGAAAACAAACCTGAAGAACAAAGAAAGTGTTGCATTTGAAAGAAGTTGACCACGCCTGATTGCTCTGCTGACAGTTAGATGCTGTGTAAAAGTAACATTTACACAATTTTAGCAGCAAACACATAAATTTAATCTCTGAGTATTTACGGAGGGATACTCAGAGATAAAAATACACTGCCTGTGAGGCTTGCTTTGTGCTGTCTGCTTAATCAAGAGTGGTTTGCTCCATTTAGAGCAATGAGGTCTGGACTGGTAGGATTTCTAGTGTGTGTTCTCACACAGCAGGTGGCCTCTGGAGCTTCACAGACGGTTGCAGTTACCTTCTTGTCCTGGGAAGAATGCAAATACTACCCGTTTAACCGGTTGCTGCCTTGACCACACTTATCTAGGAAAATTAAATGCTGCCACGCCTCTGTGCATGTGTGTACACATGCGTCTGCATGTGTTAGTGTCTTTAATCTACATTATAATTCTCTTGATGACTCTTTTCAAAGGAGATCCAAACTAATTAGCTATGGGAGCTGGCTGTCTGTTGGTGTAGCTTTAAATCCTCTAGAAAGACCAGGACTGAGACTTTATATTGTTCACTCTGCAAAGTCTTCACCTGTCCAAGGCGCAATCTGCCAAATTGACCATAGTGGTACATATTTTGGATATACCACAGTCCCTTATGTCACAAAGAAACACAAAGTCCATTTTTCTTGACATTAAACAGCAGCATCTATTGTTCTAAATATGCATGTGAGGACATACAGGAGGAAGAAGGAGGCAGAGATACAGTATCCAGAATATTTCTAATGCAAAAAGAAAAAAAAAGAGGGGTTATTGCAAATCTAGAATACATTTATAACAGGGAAGCAGTTTCTTCTGGAATGTGATTTCTCCTCACAGTTTACACCTCTTTACTGGCTGTGTACTAAAGTGTCAGCATCTGTGTTCTCACTCCAGAAACCAACACTAGGTGTAATGAGAAAAAAAAAGAAAGAAAAGGAAACAGGGAGAGAACAACAAAGGCAGGACAACAGATTGAATGAAGAGCAGCATACAAACAAAGGTTGTCACTAATAGAGTTTTATGAGCTCCAGACCTGCTGAAATGGAGTGTTGTGTGTGTGCAGCAGCTCTTATCGGCTCGCTGGCAGTAGGTCAGTGGAGGGTGAGAGCTTCCACACTTGCGATCCGTAAAAATGGTCTGATTCATTTTCCGCATGAGAGGGTCTCACAGGGGCGGCATCAGACCAGCCAGTCCACACAGATTTATGGACCATTAAAGCAGCAGGCCTCCTGACCGCTATGCCACTATGGGCTGGCTGCTAAGACTGCATCCTCATTCATGCTTGGCCACCACTCTTCATTACAGGCTAGCTTCCTCATTGTTCATCCCTTCATCAGCACCACTTCTACTGCCTCACATGAACTCCTCTCATAGTCTGTAATCCTACTATCCCCTTTGATACACAGTGAGTTGTTTACTGTCATTATTCTCACCTGCTGTTAACACAGTTTCCGCAACTCTTTCCCCTACTTTTGTGTGTAATTCTCTCCTTTCACAAAATGGATAATTCCTTCAGTTCCTTGTTATATAGCCCAGAAAGTTCTCCAGTACAGTTATGGAAATCTCTGTTGGTGGCCAGGGGGGCATGTTGTTTTAGCCTAACAGTTTTACAATCAGATAAGCACCATTGCAGGCACACAGACTAATGGGTCTGTATTTTCAAGGCATCCTCAATCAGCTGTTTCCGTGGTGATTAATGCATCTTGTTCTCCTCTCTCTCATTTGCTAGCTTTGCAACTTCATCATCCCTAGGAGTGTTACTGGAAGGAAAAATGGGGCAGAGTCTATGCTGCTCACCGGCCCTAAGAATAGCTCAGTGCGCAAGAAAACGATGCCACAGCAACCTGAGCAGAGGCTCCAAAACATGAATGAATGAATGAAGAGAATCGCATTCAGATAAATCACTTCACCTTTGTTGCTGGATACATGAAATTTCTGCATTTAATGCCATTCTCCACCTTTTCTGTAAGCAAAAATATATAAATTTGTGCCTCAAAACGCAACCTAATCAAACAGAAACAAAAAGTCCTGTATTAAAGATATACTGATAAACATTAAGACACAGATGAAGGTAAAGTGCTTTACAGACTGTCAGCCAAGTATTCATTTTGACACAAAAACACTGTTACGCCACCGCCAAGCCTGTTTATCCAGTTCGAAGAACAGGAAGAAAAAGGTGTACCTGTGCATAAGTATTTACAGCTCTTCTGCATGGCAGGTTGGCTTTATGCACAGTAAAATAAATAAATAATAATAATAAAAATAGAGAGGCTATTAGATCATTCCACAGAGAGCTACTCGTGTATGCTTATGAAATAGAGTGGCTGAGATGAGTAAGGTATCACCATTATGTGAAAGTTACAGTTTGGTGTGAAGTCAGTTGGCCACTAAAGCTGCACTCACCAGATAGCCAAAGATACACGACCGAAGCACACTTTTGGCAGCTAAAGTGCATATGCACAGTCATGTAAATAACAGTTGTGTGCAATTTTGACTTTTCGCACATGCACAGAGAAAGACTTTCATTCTGCATGGAAGAAAGGTACATAAAGTGTTTTTTTTTCCTTCTTCCAAATTATTTTCTTTGCTTTGTCTATATACTCAAGCATCATCCAGCATGTGTGTGTTGTGTATCCACGGGTCATATTAGCGCCTTGTATCATCGTTTACTCTAGGAGGGGCCCTGTTGAGGGTCCGCTATCGTCATGAAGCTGGGTGTGGTGACACATCCTTTCTCTCCGCCCCGAGGTGTTTGTGCAGCCTAAATAACGCGGCAGTGCTTGTGTGGGACCCGTCCGGTTTATTCGCTCATACACTTTATCAAATTAATAATTAATCCCATTACTGTTTCACTGTCAATACTACTACTTCACTGTCTACTTCACTAAATATGTTCTAAAAAGCTACGAAAACATTGTTCCTTCCTGTAGGTGACGTTACGGGCAGCTTGTGATAGAAGTGAAAGCACATTGCACGATGCAAAAATTGGATGGCGTGCGCGTTCGCGGAGTTCCAGCGCTGCGGCAGTTGCCAGGGGAGATAGGAGGGGAGGAGTTTTGATTGGTTGAAGTGGACCTGTTGCCATGACGACGGCGAGGGGTTTGGTAGCGTTGCCGTGCGCTGTGTGATCTGCGCGCTGCGTGTATGGAGGAAGCAGCTGCTGATCTGATCTCTGACATTGTGTGAGACAGACAGACATCTGAATAAACTGCGCGCAGACGTGTCTTTAAACACACCGCACCGAGGCACGCCGTGCATGATTGTAAGTAGTCGATTGTTTTAAATGGGCCGTAATTGAATAGTGTCCGGCAGGATACGGGCTGTTTTACGAACAAGCTAAAAGTAAATGTGGTCAAGTGACTTTGCTTAGAGCAGTCAGCCAGCATGGCAGATCAAGCGACAGCATGTGGCCAGCTAGCTAATGTTAACCTTACTTCTCTGTTCTCCGGGCTTAAAGCTTGGAGTGTATAAAGGGGTATTTATAACACCATATACATTAAAATAGAATTATTCTACTCCTCTAGATAGTTAAAATTTATGCTAAAGCTAGGGGTATATTTGCCTTCCCTGACCTGTCGAGCGGCTGCTAACGCTGCTTTGCCTCACGGTTGTTCTGGGTGAGTTCAAGCTGATAACGTTTTATTTAGTGAACTTACTCCAGCTAATGCTAAACAAAATCCAGCTAATCAAACGGAGACAAGTTGCCTCGTAGCGAGCCCCGTGTGCCGGGAAATGTTGTGCAATACTTCACGTAATTGCTCGTAACTTTGTATTCCTCGTTGTGCGCCTGACTTGTGGTTGCTTGTGTGTGAAGTCTTCAAGTGTGCTGTGTATCTGTTAGTAGCTCCGGAGCGTATCAGTTTTCTTTGCTAACAGCACTTTCAGCTTATCCTTTCCACTGTTTTTTTTTTAGTCTAATTGTTTCTTTGAACGGCTTTGGATTTCGCCTCTCCTATCAGTCTGTAGTATATAGAAATATTAAGCGAATTACTGCTACTGGCAGTAAAAGACATTTCTTCTGTGATATCAAAAATAGTATTTCATAGTATATATATCGACGGTACCAGAGGTTTGGACGCTACACTGGCTAGCCACATGATGTAATGGATTATCACAAGATTGTCCCAGATACAGAGTGCTCTACAAACAATGTCAGACTGTAGGAAAAATATCTCTGCCTACTGCACTTGGCTATAATTTGTATTTTGCTATTGAATACATGTTTATATACTTCTCTGTGTTATTCCGTGTGTATGGTGTTGCCTGCCCTTTTATTCTCAATAACTTGCTGCCTGTTTGCATTGCATTTACTGGACTGGACAAACCTCATCTAAAATTCATTATGTGTACTGAGGTTTGTGTGTGTATGTGTGTGTATGTATTTGAAGATTTAAAAAAAAAAAAAAGTGATAGGAAATTTACCTTTTAGAGAGACTAGTGTAGACTGACATTGTTCCTTTCACTTTGCCTGTCAGTTTTTAAAGCCCCAGTGACAAATAGAAGACAAAGGCAGCAGGAGCTTAAGGGACAGAAGAAGACAAAAAAGAAGCAGATGTTGTCGGTCTGCCATTATTTTAGTGCCAGCATCTCTGGTCATATTGTAGGTCAAACCATCTGGTGTCTTTGCTGTTGATTGTAATACTAACATGAATCCACTCATGTATGTATTTGTATAGAAGCCTCTGAAGGGTAAGTACTTTTACCTCCAAGAATAGACAAGGGTATGCTAACTTTTACTGACATTTATTGCTATAAATAAGACTTGCTGTAACCCACTGATGTGGTTATTGCAATATGAAATGACTACATGACTGCAGGGATCTAAAATATTGTCAGTAGATTCAAATTATCTTTATATACGCACCATCACAAGGTTATTTGAGTTGCTGGAACTGACATTGTAGTTACTATACACAAGCTTAGTAAGAGATAAAAGGCAGGTGAATTGGGGAAACACACTGCTTACTCTTAGTTGTGCTCTTTTTGTATGAGTCTGCTAACAGTGCGCTACATTTGAAAAGGTAACCAGTAGACTTAACGGTGAGATCCCAGTGAGATGACAATATGAAACTGAAATTTACAACTCGTCAGCGTGACGACTCAGTCATGATGTTATTTGGAATCTGTTGTCTATGTTCCTGACGGTAAACCACGTGGGTATTTGACAGCCTATGAAACAATCTTTTAATTAAATAATATCAAACTAGAATATTCTCTTTATGTTTCCAAAAGATCAACACTCACATAATAAGATATTTTAATTTAAGTATCAAGTCCATGTTTTGATTACACCAATGCCAGTTTTATTCACTTTTTTGGGGGGGGGGGCTATTTTACACCAGCTGAGCACAATAGTAGACGCAGCGGTATCAAATGTATCTCAAGCTCCACACATACGCTCAAGAATTCCACACTTCATTTTCACAACTTGGTAACCACATTGGTGTCACTTTTCGAAGAAGTTGCTCCATTCTATTCTACTGATGGCAGAACAGGAAGATACCCGGCAGAGGATGTATAACAATGAAGCAACATCACTAAAGAGACCACCACAGCACATTTTTATTGAGCCAGTTTCTCACGTCCAAAGTACATTATACACCGAGAGGCGATCAATATTCCTTTACATTCCAGCATGTTGAATATGACGTATTAAAAATCACACTAGGGAAATAGCGTGCTCCTGCATGTAGCTGTTACCTTTTATCCAAACAAGAGTGGCCCAGCATGCACAGTTTAAAATGGTGCTGCTGCCACGTAATCTGTCTTATCACAGACTTGTGTACTCTGACCTGGAGCCGATGAAATGTTGTGTCCTCTGAAAATCCAACACGTTCTATGTAGATGTGTGAGTGGCTGTGGTTTTGAATTCATTACGAAAGCAGACCCATGTGGAAGAAACATTTGGGATTGCTTAACACAGAATAAAGCTGGTTTCTCATGGATTGGCTTAATAGAAAAGCTCAACGTTTTGTGACCTGCTGTTCTCTGCAAACCCTGTCATTACCAAGTACTTTGTGACTTCTTTACTGACTATTTTAAATAGTTTTTATTCAGTGCTGTAATGGAAAAGGTTGAATGATCTGATCATTGGCAGAATAAGGAAGTTGGTCTTTTTTTTCTTGAAGTGACTGTAGTCTCATAGTGGTATTGTTGTGTGCATATTGCAATGTTTTAACACATTTGAAATGGAATATTTAAACATTAGCAGGGATTCTTTGCTACTTTTTGCATAAGTAGTGTATTTTTTAATGATTTAAAGCCAAAAATAAGCCTCCATTGTAGGTTTGAATTCCTTCATTCTACCCCTTTTTTTTTTTTTTTTTTTTTTTTTTTTTTTTTTTTTTTTTTTTTTTTTATATATATAGATAGATAGATATTGTGACTTCTTTTGGAACCAAAGGGCAACCTCAGAGCTGAAAACTGAAGCCAACATAGAAGTACCCCATTTCAGCATCCAAGTTGAAATGTCCAGCTTTACAACATTACAAAGCATATTTACAGCCTGTTACAAAAAAAAATGGCTTTAGCCTCTGGATAACTCACCTACCTGGAAAATTGGATATCTCTGTCTGTGTGTTGCGCCCATATAGTTTATGAATGCAGCAACCAAGCTAACAAGCATTAGCAGAAAAATTAGCACTCCACCCAAAGGTAACTTCTGGCTTCAAAAAACCAGCATGATGGCAGCCAAAAACACTAATGCTGAAGCTTCAAAAAATGGTGTCCAAAACCAATAGGTGACGTCATGACTATGTCCAGTGTTTAGTGAATATATGACAAAGTGACAGCCCTATTGTCAGACCTTGGCTACAGCAGGACTAATAATGCCGCATACAGTTTAACTTCAGATTAGAAAACAATCCAGACAAAGATCATCTTTTATGGCTTATGGAAAGTTGAGACAAATCCTGTTTGCTGACTTACTGCCAACCACAAATCTTTGATTTCAGCCTCCTAGGCTCATTTGTGAATGTTGTGAACATTTCTGGGCAAGCCAGTTTAAAGCAGGACTGACAAAGCTTCCCAGGTCATGCACCAAAAGTTGGGTCAAAATCAAATGCACCCTTTATGAAGGGAATGTAAAATCACAGCTGAGCACAGAGACCAGTGCTCCAGCCAACATGAAAATGTTGAGTAAATACAGTACAAATAAGTCAAGGGACTCTGATGAATGGCAGTTGTAAAGAACCTCAAAATCAATACCCAACTGAAGCAAGCTAACGTTTGTCACAGCAAATGTTCTGCAGAGACCCGTTGATGGCTCTCAGTTTGTTTTACGCAGAGGACAAAATTAATTGAAAACATTTCCATTTATTAAATGACACAGTTAACAGAATAAATGGAATTTCCAGAAACACTTGAACAAAATGAAAAAAACTTTGTCTAATGCTTTTTCTTATCAAGCTTAGGTTGATGGACACTTGCATTACCTAAACTGATTCTACATCTAAACTGAGTCTACATTGTGTTGAAAAGACAAATCAAGCACAGGCTTTGATGGGCTGTCACGAGATTTGAAAAAAAGAGAAAAAAAAAAACACACACAAAGCAAGAAAAAAAAAAAGAAAGAAAGAAAAAAGGAACCAAGAGAGAACTGAGAACACAGGGAATACTGGATTTTCTATGACGGTGTGCACCCGAATCTCTACTCTGCCTTTACCTTGGAGAAAGGACACAGGAAGGAACGTATATGCACACATACATGCACCCTCAGTCACTTCAGAGAAAGTACACCAAAAGTAGAAAGAGAGGGCAGAGGAGGGGGCAGTCCACAGTCTGACATTTCAAGTTGAGTTCCTGCTACAGCGTGGAAATGTCATATTATTCGGCCAGACACATCTATCAAAGTCAGGGAGAGTTTCCCAACAGTGGACAGTAAAAGAATTATCACTTCATTACATCACCCTGTGCGAGTTTCTCTCTACACTTGCCCCTTCTTTTTTTTCTTTGTGCACACCATTTTTTTTTCTTTTTTTGGTACTCATTCGAAAGATAAAACTCAACCTTACAAAGATGGAAAATGCTGCCAAGTGCTATGTTTTTTTTTTTCCCATTTTCCCAGTGTAGTTAGTGGATAGAATATTACTTGTGAAACATATAAATTCCATCTCAGAGCCCCAGAAGAGTCTCTGGTACTTTCGGAAAAACACTGATGTCTGGGGAGCAGGAGGAGTGGAGAAAGATGGAAAAGCAGTGGGAGCTACATTGTGGTCAGGTGCACACAAACATGCACACACACATATATTTGCCCTCTGGGTAGTCCAAAATGTCAAGAAACACACACCACGCTGTCAGTCACTGACTCAAAATGGATGTATAAAGTATGAAACACGAGCTCCCTCCCTGCAAAATGTGCCATCACAGCATCCAGAGCACAGCAGTGGCCCTACGGCTAGTAAAGAGCCATCACAAAGTGGAGCTGCAGGACTCGAGCACTCCTTCAACAGTCATCACCGCACCCTGCGCCAAATCCCCCCACCCCTTCTGCAATCATTATAGCCGGGTTAGTTGCTTAAAGGCCATGCGCTTCATTTGGAATAGACAAAAATGCTTCCTTGGACACAATGCAGAATTATTGCTGAGGAAATGTTGTTCCTGCTGCTCTGCCCAAAGGCATAGAATGTATTTGCCTGCAGTGGGGCACACCACCTAGAGCAGTGCTGATAGCAGAGGAGAGGGAAGCAGGGTGAGTGAAGG
The DNA here is from genome assembly GCA_015106735.1 of Paratilapia polleni. Taxonomy (NCBI): domain Eukaryota; kingdom Metazoa; phylum Chordata; class Actinopteri; order Cichliformes; family Cichlidae; genus Paratilapia; species Paratilapia polleni. The sequence continues at coordinate 5,811 of VUQI01045568.1, read as the reverse complement.
AAAGAGACTTCTTGTACAACAATGTCTTCATCCACTAAACCGAGTGGAGCAAGAAAATAAAGTATAATTGCATTTCAAAGGCATAATGTGCACCCGATTTCAAGAAAGTCTGAAGCTATTTCTTTTTCTGTCTGAAATATTGCTATAAACACATGTACAATGTCTAAGCCATTTCCTATATTATTTGCAGTGAGCTTTATAAGGAAGTCAAATGAATGAGGAAGTAATTACAACTACACACTTGGTTCACAGTTCTACCTATTAAAAAATAAAATCACTGCTTGGCGGAGAAGGAAATATAAATGAGTCTTTCAAGAACTGGTGGAGGACATTTTATGTACTAAATCCTCATCACAGTACATTGGGCTTGATTCCATCCACAACCCTTTGCTGCAAGGTCCAGTCACAGAAAGACAAAAATGCTAAAAATTGCATCTAGAGTTCTGCATTAAACATTACAGCTCACAAAAAATGTAACTGGATAAACAATGTCTCTTAGATGGTTATTCGAAAGCCTCTCTAGTTCTTCAGTTATCACCAATTAAAGAAACTCTTAATGAGGTTATGACAAAAAGCAAACAAAAGAGATTTAAATTTGGCCGCTGTCCCCTTCAAGGTTGTCTCCTTGTAACCCTTCTGCTGGGAAACATGACACTTTCCAGCATATCCCATTCCTGAAAATGCGTGAAGGTGCTTGCTCAAGTGCAATCAAATGCATCAAGTGAAGTTGCTGCAGAGGTTAAAGTTTTCTGTTTCACATCTTTACCCTGGACAGACAATTTGTCATATTCAATTTTATTTTGAATTCTCAACCCTCCCTCCGGTGCCACACTGGACATTCATATTACCAGTTCATTAAAAAAAAAAAGTGTCTGAATGTGAGAATGTGGTTCTTATCCTGTAGTGGTCGCGGATGCGATCCAACACCTTGATAGAGGATTCCACAATTTATGTTTAATGTATTGTATTATTAAAAAGACAGTCGATGCCGGCAATGTTCTTTACAGTGTTGTGTGTGAATTATTTAAGGTTATTATAGATCTACCATCAGTTCATTTCTTTTATGAAACAGCAAAATGAGGTGAACCAAATACCCCTTGTCAAAGTTTGTTTCCTGTCCAGTCCTTATGCTCTGCTGCTGATGCTGCTTGCACTGGATGAAAGTATGGTACATCTAGAACTGCTCCTGAGAAATTATTCGGGAACCACCATTTCCATGTCTGGTTTGACCCAAGATTGAAAAGGACAGAAAGTTTTGGCAGCTTTATCTCGTCGCTCCAGAAAGAGAAGAGATAATTTATGCCCCAACCTTCAGCATTCATTGGATTAGGCATCTACATGCACTGATTACTCTTTTTTTGACACAGTTTAATAATGTGTTTTTTGGAGCCTTCACCCATAAAGTGCATTGCATTATTCTTGGCTTATCTGTAGAGGTCAGTCTTACCAGTGCATGAGATTTGAAGCTAAGCATCAATATTTTAATAGAGTTGCAAGAATCACCAATAACTGTGTAACTGTATGTCAGACTCTTCCAAAGAGACATGGGTTACATCAGTGCTAGGAATAACAGCCTGAAAATCACATCAAAGAAGATCATACACAAACAGTTAGCAAACAGCTGAGTTATCTCTAAATGAAGTCCCAGCAAACTCTCAGGGTCATTTGCTGAACCCAAAGATACCATTGCCTTCCAATGCAGTTTAGGATTTCTTCATTTTGGATCTTTTGCTTGCAGAGAAGATACCACTGTTTGCGAAAATAACAAACAAACAAATCAGGTAAACTGAATTGTTGTTGGAAAACTTTTAACAGCAACTGAGATTTAAAGATTCCTTCGTTCATACTGCATCACTGATGAGCTGTTTATGTTGAAGCCTGGGGATAAGGTAGACATTCACGCTCTGAATACATGGGGATACGATGGTAAAGACCTCATAACACTGATCCACTGGCCTTTGAAAGTCCATCCACTTGAAATAAGGGTAAGACTGCTATTGATGATATGGTAGAAAGGGCCAACAGATTTTGTAAGAATAAGCACTAATGGGAAGACTTAGGCCATCAAATCAGTATATTGAATTGTGTTCAAAATAGAGATGTTTTGCTGACTTGACATGCAACAGATTAATTAAGCCATTACTAATTAAAAAATTAGTAATGGCTTAGTATGTTTGTTCCTCTTGGATTCTTCTGAAATTGTTTTCTCTCTGCAGCACACGATATGGATGAATCTACACTTCTGCAGATGACCAAAATAATAACTGTCAGTCATTATTTTGGTCTGAATGTCTGTTTAATTACTGTCTGTTTCAGGGTTGCTTAAAGTGTTTCTTTAGTCCTAATTTTTATTGTTAAGACTCTGTTAAATTTTTTAGGCCTGTAGTCAAGTCTGATTGTTTTTCATTGCAGTAAAAGAAAAATCCCTGTAATTTAGAAATCCTTTTGAGGCCAGCTGTTGTTAAACTGGTAAGTCTGGGTTCCGGCAACAGTATTCAGGGAGTTGATAAAAATGCTGCTATGAAGTCAAATGCGACGAGTACACTTAAAAACACAGTTCATCTTTAAAACTATGCAAAAAGTCATTAAAGAATGTACATCAGAATGTTAATTTCTCACATCACCTGAATATGAATAGCTTAGAATAATTTAAAAAATCAGCTGGTCCTTAGGACCGGTAAATGCAACCTCAGATGAAAGACAACACATGACATATTACACCAGGTCACCATTTATTTACCAAAAACTAAGCCAGAAGCGGTGTGTGTGAAAAACACCCTTACTGCTTCCATAGAACTTGAGAGGGTAAGTACCAGCCAGTTGCTGCTAATCAAATGCACTTGATTATCAGCAAGTGTGAGCACCTCTGTAAAAGCAGAAGTTTTGGCAGTTTGCTGGTCTGGAGCATTCAGGTGTGTGTTAACACAATGCCAAGGAAGAAAGATATCAGCAATGATCTTAGAGAAGCAATTATTGCTGACCATAAATCTGGAAACAGTTATAAGGCTATTTCCAAATATTTGAAGCCCATCATTCTACAGTGAGAAAGATTATTCACAATTGGAAAACATTCAAGACAGCTGCCAATCTCAGTGCTCAGAGAAACTGCAAATAGCCCAACAGTTACATCTCAGTCTCTAAAAGCCTCAGTTAGCATGTTAAATGTTAACCTTCATGAAGGTACATGAAGGTTGCCAGGAGAAAGCTATTGTCTTTAAAAAAAACATGTCAGCATGGCATAGCTTTGCAAAGTTACATCTGAATAAACCACAAGACTTCTGGAACAATCTCTTTGCATTCTAGAGTCAAATGTGAGGCTATCTGTCCAACAGCTAAAGTGTGGCCAAAATTGGGTCATGCAACAGGACAATGATCCCAGGCACACCAGTAAATCTACAACAGAATGGCTGAAAAAGAAAAGAATCAAGGTGCTGCAATGGCCCAGTCAAAGTCCAGACCTCAACGCAAATGAAATAGCTGTGGTGGGACCTTGTGGGAGTGCTGTGCATAAACAAATGCCTGCAAACCTCAATGAACTGAATCAATGTTGCAAAGACGAGTGGACCAAAATCCCTCCACAAGAAGGTGAGAGATTGATAAAGTCATCCAGAAAATGATCACTTCAAGTTAACACTGCTAAAGGTGGTTCTACCAGCTATTATTCACACACTGCACAATTTTGTTAAATAAATCGTGCCTTGGTGTAATATGCCTTGTGCTGATGCTTATCTGAGGTTGTATTTAACTAATTTTAGAACCTTGTAAGGACCATATTTTTTTTCATCATAATGTCCCGAAACCCTAGAATTGCAAAAGCTGTTGACACCCAGCTGTCCAGTATTTGAATGTAAAAAATTCTGTTTTATTGGCAACAATTGGTAACAGCATCTAATTAGTTACCTGTTCAATATAGCTGTATGATAGCAGTGCTTCAGCACCATTTGTAAAACTAACTTTCTTGCATGACTCATTAAAATACAAGTTCACATTGTGAATGTAGATGAGATCGTTTTAATGAGACAGAAAAATAAGATGTTGTATGTTCAGCCTGGTGTCCTTAAAAAAGGATAAGTCAAGTTTCATCTGCAGTTCTAAAGTCTTGCTAGTTGGAATGATAATGAAATCTTTGTCGAAATTTTTGACATTAATTAGACATTAATTTGTACTGAGGAAACTGAAAAAATAATTAATGGAGAGGACTAAAGGAGTATCAACCAGCATACTGCAGTGATAAAGTGAGTGTCAAAGGAATAGGCCCAACATAGACAACATTTGTCAATACTTTCATCCCCCCCGACACACACGTTA
>VUQI01045556.1:13565-26225 GCA_015106735.1 Paratilapia polleni | reverse complement strand
TAAACAAAGCTTTCACTTTTCACTTCAGTGACCTCAGTGTAATCACTATGAGACAAAAGCTCAGGTGTCAGACTGCAGCTTTTTCTACTCTTGGGTCTGTATGATGTCAAAGAGAGGGAATACCCCTAATATAGTCATCTTTGGGGGGGGGGAGCTAAAACAGTTTGTTTCAGACTGAGGATGAACTGAAGGGCTGCACCAAGGCCCAGTATAAGATATATAAGGCTTATTTTGAGCTGTGAATCATGCTAAGCTCCCCTAGTATAGTAGATAAAATTTGGAGCTGGAAATAAGCAGAATAGGTCCTTTAACTTCTATAATTTTGTCGTTATCGGTCTGTTTTCTTCACGGTGGATTGATGTGATTTGTGTTTGATATTTCTGTGTGTGCTTCAAAGTTATGGAATAATCCAGAAGTTGAGTTATGGTGGTGCAGTGGTTAGTACTGTCACCTTACAGCAAGAAGGTTCCTGGTTCTCCCTGCACCAGTGTGGGTTTCCTCCCACAGTCTAAAGGCATGCATGTAGAGTGAGCAGCAGTGTGGGGTAGATGAAAAGCTCAAAGTGTATAGAATAAAATGCTGTATGAATGTATAGTTAACATGTAACTTTTACTCTAAAGTGCTTAGAGTGGTCAGTGAGACTAGAAAAGTGCTGCATACGTAAATGTGAGTAGATTACATTATTCTGCTTCCATCAGCTCTTTATGAAACATTTTATTCCTAATTATAGTTTGTTCGCTCCTTTCACAGTAAACCCTCGTTTTCAGCAGCCCAAAGTGGATGCAGAAACGTTGTTAAATCACAGCGGTGCGACACAGATGTTCGTCTCCGTGGCTACTGTTAATCTTTGATTAAATGCACTCTCTTATTCCAGAGGATTTACCTTTTAAATACAGCAGCAGCATATTTGAACCCACGTGATCATTTGTGTGTCTTTGGATGTGTTTGTTTTTCTAGCCAGGAGAAGGTCAAAAGAGCCTGTCCGGAGATTCCCAAGGCAGCCTCCTCTTCTTCTTCTTCTTCTTCTTCTTCGCTTCCTCCCCCTCGGCTTTGGGAGGTCTTGACTGAACAGAGGAGCGGCTCTGTCTGCAGGAAAAAAAGAAAGAAAGAGCGGTTCACAGTAGAGTCAGAGCGCTGTGCTCCTCCGTGTGTTTGGCCCTTGGATAGTTTTCAATATAAATGCCAGAAAAAAACCACAAAGAATGTTTTGTAGTGATTAAAGTGGACATTTTTCCTCTTTAAAGTGGTTATATAAGGGAGAAGAATGAATCTTTTGAATAGCAGAGGCTCGAGTAAACAAAAAACGGGACCCTTAGTTCACTTAATGCTGTGTAATCCAGAGTCTGATACGTGCTGTTAGAGCCGGCATGAAATCTGATCATAAGATCAATCTCACTCTCAGTTTTGGAGCATCATTTTGAAAAGTAAGTCAAAAGCCGCAGAGTATCAGGGATTATTTATCCTCTAAAACCTTTTTCATGCATTCCACGGTCAGACCCAGTTCATTTGTGATGTGAGTGAGAGTTTAACAGGCAGTGGAGAAAAGCCAGCCGGACTCCCCGCGGTGCTCTGCAGCAGGCCTAATCCTCACAGCTGACATCTCTGTCAAGCGGTTACTCTGGTTGGTGGAATGCAGGCTGCACATACAAACGGCCTCCGTCCTGATTCAGGAAACACGTCACGTCTTTGCATCACTGAAAGTCTCCTTCTGAGAGAAGTTCTTATAATTTTAGGTTTTAATTTGGACTTCTCTTTTTTTTTTGCCCTCTGCAGAAACTTCAGTCATGTGGAGACTTGTCCTCACTCAGTGCTCCCCCTCCCCAGAGAAGAGCCAAGTCTCTGGACCGCAGGACGTCAGACACGATCATGACGGTGAGTCACTGATTTGAAGGAGGTTTCAGCCTCAAAGCTCCCAGAAGTGATGGATGTGGGAACTGCCTTCTTCCACTGGTGATGTAATTTGCAACCACAGCCTGTGTGACGGGGTGTTAGTGATGACTGATACCTGATGCTAAAGCTGAGGAAGAGACAGGAAATCATTCTCTTACCTGTAAGGAAACACCAGGCTCAAATTAAACCCTGCTTTCCTGACTTTGTAAAATAAATGCATACAAGAATATCAATTTGATGAACTGGTATTTCTTTAGTAAAATAATACATAACAAACTGGACTAATTATAGAATGTAATTTTGAAGCACAGAGTTTGAGTAATAAACTATGTGGCATTTAGACTCTGATGAACCTACATAGCAGAGCAACGATAGGAAGTAGGACAGAAACCCCGGGAGTCCTGCTACAGGTTGTGGCGGTGGTGAAGATGATGCAGATGGAGACTTGGATGAAGCTGTCTGAGTGACCAGGATGAGGAATTAGAGTCTGAAAGGCAGAATGACAGAAGAGCACTGAGATTTGTGTGGTACAGGCAGGCAGACGAGTGAAAACAGATCCATTTTATGAAACTTGCGCAGAAGCTTCATTAAAGTGAAAATTTACTTACACTAGTCTCATTTCAGCTCAGTATGAGAGTCTTCACTGCTGTTATTTGCAGCTGCTCAAGTTTCTCTTTTCCCTGCTCTCAGTCTCACCGTGTGTGCACCTCCTCGCACACAGAGTGGAGCAGACAACAATAAATAGATTACCATAAGAGCAATAAAAGCTTCTCAATACATTATAAAAAGAGTGAGAGAGATGCGGACAGGAAAAGCATCGTGTCTTCTGATCTTTTCAGTCATGTTGACTCATTTTGACCACATTTTGCAGTTAAATTAAAAAACGAACATTAAAAAAAAAGCTGTTGGTGTAGCAGGTGTGAAATACCTCCAAACTGCTGAAGCTCTCCTGCTAGAAGCGGTGCACTACTGCTGACCTGTGGCCTCATAAACAGTCCCTGTTACCGCCGATTCTGGATCCAGCTTTCTCAGTCAGGATCAGACCGATATCTGATTCAAACATCAGATATCAGTCTGATCCATCCCTACATGGTATGGAGCTCCCCACCTCCTGCCCTCAGAGCCAATCATTTTTAATCTAAAAAAAGCCCATAAAAAAAAAGTGGCTGGGCTATATCAGAGCCGATCTTAATCCCACTGTACAGAATGTAATCCACAGTTAGCGACCTTTTCTCTCCACAGAAGATGTCATGGGAAGCAGTCAACGTCCGTCTCTCCTCTCTTCTTTCTTCTGTGCATTTTACTTAAACTCTGTTTATTTCTTGTCTGCTTTACAGCCAGATTTATTAAACTTCAAGAAAGGCTGGATGGTCAAACTGGATGAAAATGAGGAGGTAAACATTTTTTAAGAGCCGTAAATAAAGCAGAATCTGAATATTTAAGGTTGTGATGATGATTTAAAGGATGTTAACAACCTGTGTGAACGTGCTTTGCTTCCCTCTAGTGGAAGAAATATTGGTTTGTGCTTTCGACTGACAGTCTGAGGTATTATAAGGACTCGATAGCTGAGGAGGTATTTTAAAAACTGTTTTTATAAAGTTGAATATAAACAGCATTTATTCAGATCTTATTCAGATCTCTATGATGGTTTCTTCTTCTCCTCTCAGGCCTCAGATATGGAAGGAGATATTGACTTAACCAAGTGTTATAATGTGTCTGAGTACGAGGTACAGAGAAACTACGGCTTTCAGATCCACGTAAGTCTTCACATCTACAGATCTTAACTTCATCTGCTGCCTTAAACGTGAGGTTTAATTCCATGTTTTTATGTCACAGACCCCGAAGGGCATCTTCACACTGTCGGCCATGACTGCAGGGATACGAAAGAACTGGATCAAGGCGCTGATGAAGAACGTCCATCCGGCCAACGCCCCTGATGTGGCCAGGTAATCAGTCAGACTTCATTTTTTGCATGGATTGTGCAGTTTAAAGTGTTTTACAGGTGACTAAAAATCTGCGTATGACGTAAAAGTAGATAAAAAAAAAAGGTGAAGTTGAAATAAAATATGTTAAACTTCAAGCAGCCGAGTGTGGGGTCATTTATATTTCTGTGTCTGTGATATTTTTAATTGTAAAAATGCTTCCCACCATTAATTTGTCAACTTCTTCTAATGCTAGTTAATAGTTTTTTACAGATATTTTAGTTATAAACTTTAATTTTATTGTAATTTTCCACTTCTGATCACTTCTGATGTGTTGCAGTGAACCGTACCTTACTACAGAGCTACAGAGTAGTCAGTAGTAGTCAGATTTGCTGCTGCAGAAGCTTCAGTGCTAACCCTTTTTGCATAAAAAATATTAATTCGAGATAATTTATCTGAAATTCAGGAGCGGTACCACACCTCAAACACCCTCCAGTTGTACATCTATAAATAAATGCATCTTTGCCCCAGACACCAGTTTGTTCTTGTTTCCGTGCCCTCCTGTTTGTCCAGCCCTCTCCAAACAATCAGTGACGGGCCCGGGAACCGCCGCCGATCCTCAGTGAGGTCTTCCCCAAACCGCAGCCTCTGGCCTAGGGGATGACTTCATTATCAATAAACATTTTCATTCACATTTGGGTCCTTGCTAGTGAATCATAGATAAAGGAAACAGTGCAGGTGGGATAAACACAAACAGGGCCATTTTAAAGGGGTCGTAAATGACCCCACTCTGTTATTTTAGTTGCTAAAACTCACTTGGTCATTCAAATCCAAAATGAATCTTTTCAAAACTTTGTGTTATTTATTTAGTTGGTTATTTATTTATTTACCACAACATCCACCGGAGGATGAAATAAATAGTCCGATAAATCACTTTGAATCCAATCAGGACTTACTTCAGGATTAGTTCAAAGCTGTTACTGGAGGACCTAGTCTATGATGTTCCACTAACCAAAGGTTTTTGTAAGACATGAACCAAAAAAGGTGCTGGGATTCCTAAAATGCTTAAATGTGTTTTTCACCCTGAAACTTCGCGTGGATGTCTGCTGTACTTATGAAGTTATGAGTGCTCATAAATGTTGGTAAAATAAACCAAATTAAAAGCACCAAATTTCAACCTACCCCCTAAGTACTTTTAGGGCCTGTAACTCTGAAAATATTCTTAGTATGAAGGTAAAATGTTGCATTGCTTCTAAAGTTATTCTGCATGAAAAAATCAGCTGATTCTGAGGAGGTCAAGTGAGATCTTTTCTCAGTTTACTGATATAAAACAAACAGAAAAGCAAAGTCTCACGATTTTAAAACAGGAAACAGGTAATGTTTAAGATTTCTCCTCGTAAGTAGCTCTTAAGTGGTTATGAAAATTGTTGATTATTTTTCTAGATGTTTCGGCCCTGCTTACCATTTTTATTGTCCTGTTCTCAGTTTACCTGGCCAACATGTTCCCTGCAGCCCACCTGAGGTCCTCCCCAAACCAGACGTGACTCAGGACTCTCCCTCCACCGACATCCCCTCGGAGAGTGACGCTCACCCCAAAGCCAGGAGCGTGACGGAAAGACGGCGCGAAGGCCACTACAAAACCTTTGACTGGGCGGAGTTCAGGCCTAAAAGCAAGCCGACGCCAGACGCCGATCCACAGAAATCTCCCTGCTCGCTGGAGCTGGGCGACCTGGAGCGACGGAAGAGGCGCGAGGAGAGGAGGAGGAGGTACGAGAGGATGCTGGGTTTCTCTCTGTTAGAAAAGGGCAGCAGCATCCGAGCGCTGAGTCCAAAATCACAGCAGAGAGTGGAGGAGGAGATAGAAGAGTGCTGGAAGCAGGTGGAGAAGACGGTGTTCAGACTGGAGAAGACGGTCCCGCTGTTTAGTGAAGAGAGAGACGCAGAGGAGATGGAGAAGATGCTGCACAGCTACAGGAAGGCAGTGAGTGGACAGCCAAGGCTTTATCTCACAGTTTTAAAGAACGTGATTTGCTCCAAATCTCCACCAATGCTCACAAATCCCACTTATAGACAGACAAACCGCACTGAAAACAGGAGTAATATTATTATTAACAGAGGATCAAATCTGGAATTAAAAGAAGAGTCATTCTCAGTGGTGAATTAAAACTTTGCTGAATTTGTGATCTTTATTCAGCTCATTATTTTGGTCTTCTTACACTTATTTTTTTTCCTGGGTCAGACTCAGTCATGTTGACCTGTTCTGCACCAAACTACAAATACAGTTAATGACCTGCCGGTGAAGACAAAGAACCAGCTACAAAGGCAGATCATTCAGGAATTAAGGGTCCAGAGGCTGAATATTGCTTGAATTGGCTTGAATTAATTGGGTGGAAAGAAACATGACTAGGAATGACTGATCATGTGTGTTTGTCTGTTTGATGTGTAAATTTAACCATAAAAACAGGAAAATATGGTGATTTTGAAGGCCAAAAAGTAATTATTGCAGCTTTTATTTGTACAACTTTACTGATAAAGTGATTAATTGAAGATGTATGTAATGTGGGTTCATCTGTTGTATTTGTCCTGTCTGGCTCATTTATGATCATGCAACATGTAGAAAAAACTCTTTCCCATTCCCACTGACGTGAATGTTTATGTTTTATAAGAGTTATAAGTCTCATACTGTGATTTACTGTAGACTGTAGATAAAAGATGGGCATGGCCACCTTGGTTTCTAGACCCATTTGTTTTTAAGCCTCGATTTAGCATTTTGGCTTCCTCGAAGTTGTTTTTTGGGAGCCAGTGTTCCCTTTATTTGGATGAGAGGGTTGAGTGAAGTTTTCAGCTAACATTAGCAAGCTTGGCTAGCAAGCAGCTACCATAAACTACACATGTACAGCCTAGCAGACAGCTAGCAGTTTCAGCCACCTGTGCTGGCACACCTGTCAATCAAACACCTCAGACTTTAACCCTTACCAGTGTTAAAATGGGTGAGATATAAAAGAATTCACCCCCATACAACTATCATGAAGGGGGGAAAACATGTTTATTTCTACTGTGAAGTTGGATATTTTAATATGGGAGTCTATGGGAATTGACTCACTTTTGGAGCCAGCCTCAAGTGGCCATTAGAGGAACTGCAGGTTTGGGCAGTTTGGCATTGGCTTCGTTTTTCAGCCGCGAACAAGTTCCTCATGAAAATTGTTCGATTCATGTTTAATTCTTATAATTATGCTGTGTGAGAAAATGCAAACATGGTTATTTTTATGAGTAATTCATAGCATAAGACGAACGTTATGCATAAAACAAGCACTTTTTTCTTTTCCATACAGGTGTTGACTAACTGTAAAGGAGAGGATCATCTGATGGAAGATGTGAAGGTGTTTGTTCTAGAGATTAACTTTTTGTGTTCTTTGTGTTATTGGAGGTGGAAGATCTGAAGGTTCAGTTGAAAGAGTCGGAGCGATGCAGACTTGAACTAGAAGCTCAGCTCAGTACAGAAAGATTTTATCAGCAGCAGGTCTGAGAAAAACAGATTTTGATTGTTTCAGTTGGTTTTCTGTGCTTTAAGATATGGAGGCTAATGTATTCTCTGTTGATTTTTCCTCAGCTGGATTCTCCAATCAGTCCTGAAGCAGATTTCTGCCCACCAGACATTAACGAAAAGCCACTTAAAGGCCAAACAAAGAGCCTGAAAGATGCATACAGAGAGCTCCTGCAGCAGCAGAACATTATCAGACAGAACATGAAGGAGCAGCTCGGCCATGAACCACCTTCGTCAGCACCACAGCTGCCCAGCATCTGGCTGCATGATACGGGGGGCAAGCTGCAAGAACTGGAGGATTTCTTATCTGAGACATCAGCCTCACCTTTACTGTCACCTGCATCAGACAGCGAACACTCTCAAAGTGAGGGACACATTTTGGGAATGAACTCTGATAACACGACAACTGACCTCCAGAACCAGCTGGACACAGAAGACCGTCAGCTGTTTCCCACCTCAGAAACACAAATAAATGACTTCAACTCGTGGGCTCTGGAAGAGCCCACAAAGGGAGTCGACTCCTCACTGAACCACACCGCTCCTGATCAGGCGACCCTGAGGAGGCTTTCCCAGGAGGTGGAGCTGCTCGCAAGCCAGAACGAGGCTCTCAATCAGCGCAACCAGGAGATGCTGAACCAGCTGACGGAGGCAGACCGCGAGATCGAAAGACTGAAGGCGGAGCTCAGCAGCAGGTACACAGAGCCCCATTGCCTCCCTGAGGTGGAGCAACAGGGCAAGATGAGGGTAGAAGATCTGGAGATGGAGCTGAGCTTGAGGAACCAGGAGCTCCAGGAGGCCCAGACGCTGATCACCTTCCTGGAGGAAAACCTGAGGGAGACAGAGGCGCTGCTGCAGCTGAGCGACCCGACAGGAGAGGATGAAAACAAGAAGAGGGCTGAGAAACCGGAGGGATACCTGCTCCGGTGTTTCGAAGCCACCGAGGCCAAGCTGACAGAGCTGGAGAGGCAGCTCGACCAATCAGAGCTGACCTTCAGGGAGCTGCAGGAAGTGGAGAAACTTTACCGTCAAAAAGCTGCAGAGGCGGAGGTTGACATCAGGAGGCTGAACGAGGAGTTAGAGAAGGAGAGGCTGAAAGGAGGAGACAGAAGTGTTTCTGCTGAAGAAAAGATCCAGAAAGTGATAGAGGGGATGGTCGTGAGGCTGAGAGCTTTGGGGAAACTTTTAGAGGTGATCAACAGGTTGGATAAAGAAAGTGAGGAAGAGCAGAGTCCTGCAGTGGTGAGCCAGCTGAAGTGGGAGGAAGAGTTTTGGAGGTTGCTGCTTAATAAACTGAAGGAGGATCGGTCTCAGCTGAATGACCCAGCAGATGCGCTTGTCAGCGAGGTGACAGAACAGATGATGTTAGAGAAACAGATGCTGCTTGTAGTCCACCGTCTGCTTCAGACAGAGGAGGTGGCACGGGAAGGTTCGGAGGGGAGACGTGAGAGCGAGGCCGTAAATGGTTTAAACGGTGTTTGGAATAATGTTACAGACTCAGAAACCACAAAGATGGATGAGAGCGCCGTGTTTGATTTGTGTGACTTTGAGCATTTTAAAGCCGTCACACAGATGAAAATTTCTTTGCTGAACCAGGTTGCCTCCTCTGTCAGCACCACAGCACATGAGGAACTCCAGCCGACCGCAGTCAGGTTATATGATCTTTACTTTTCAGAAAATCCCCGGATCGTTTCATTCATTCACTCTGCAGCGACTGAAGCTCTGTACTGCTGCCGTTTATGGAGGCTTCGGTCTAAATACACGAACTGCTGCAAGTGCATCAAACTCTGGGAGGAAAACAGGGAGCTTAAAGTGAAACTGTCAAACCTTGAAGAACAACAAACATCCAAGGTGAATACGTGCTGCCAGACAGATGAGATTTACCCACAGGAGCTGCAGAGTGCAGAGGAGAATCAGGGAGAAGGTGAAACACAAGAAGAAGAGGAGGTGGCTTTGTTCGATGAGATGGAAATCCCACAGAGCATCTCAGATGAAAACTTAGAGGAGAGTGATGAAGCAGATGGAAACATGGAGCTGATTTCAGCACTGAGAGGAAAAGTGAAGGAGCTGGAGGAGCACCTGGATGTCTTATCGGACAAAATGAGTTCAGTGCAGACACAGCATGAGAAGGAGATGGAAAAGCTGAAGGTAGGTGCTGCTTACATTTACATTCATATTTGTTTTCATACGAGGGATTTGACTTTATGTTATGAGCGCTTGTTTGTGACCTGTGTGGGCGTCCATTGTGCCTCTAGGCCACATGCAAGTGTGGACTCGCCTCCATGGAGGAGTCTCACCTGAAGGTGGTGGAGGAGCTGCAGCGTCGACACAAACAGGAAGTGGAGCGCCTCCTGGTGGAGAGGGACAGACTACTGGAGGAGGAGAGTGCTGCTACTGCGACAGGTGAGGAAGGGGGAGGGAAGCGTATACCAGCCAATAAGAGCCGAGGAGTCTGTCCCTCTAAAATCCTCTGGAAGACGAACCTTTCGAAGGCAGAAACTTCTCTAATGGTGCAAAACTAAATCTAAATTACAACAAGTCTGGCTCTGCACAAACATGAAAAAGCTACTGGTTCACGTGTGAGCCATAAGATGTACAATACACCTTGAGTTAAACCCGTGAAGCAGAAACAGTTATACCTCTGATAAAAGTAGCGAGCTTATGAAAACACGTCAGATTTTTAAAACAAATCAGAGAAACTAAAAACATTGCAGAGTTTGAGCTTCAGATTTTCAGACCTCCCTCCTCTTCCTCTTCCTCTCAGCAATTGAAGCCATCAAAAACGCTCACCGCCTGGAGCTGCAGAGGGAGGTGCAGAGGAGATGTGAGTCTGAGAACAGCAACAGAAACTCACACCTGGAGGACATCCACAGGCAGCACAGGTACGTAAGCATCACAGCAGATATTACAAGACAGGAGAGAAAAACTGAAATTAAATCAATGAGTAATTCTGGAAACCTGCTGCCAAAAAATTAGGACCACTCTCCAAAGGAGAGACTGACGGCACGTCAGGGTCGGGATCTCTTTGATGGTAAGCAGACTGTCGGTTCTTTTGATCAAAGACTGAAACCACCTGCAGCTAACATCTCAGTGCCAAGTTCCACAGGAAAACTCTTTTCCACCAACACAGTGCCGGTGCTGGCCCTGCATCGGTGCCCTTTGAGAACCAGCCAGCATTTTGACAAGTTTTACAGGTTATGTAGGATTTCCAGCAAGTTAGTGAGTAATTTCCATAGGAAGAAAATCATGATGAGCAGAATCTGTGGGCTGCCAACCTTTGCTGAATTTCTCACATCAGTGGTTCCAGCTTTGTGTAACAGGACTCAACAACATGACTCCAGAGACCGATAAAGAGAAACACTTCACTGAGCTACAGATGTTTTCAGTACATGGAAAGTAAATCCGGTCCAGAAGGCAGAAGTGGGTCAGAAACACAGGGAAGCTGACACTCGGAAGATTTCTGAAATCTATTTGGCTGATACTTTTGTTTGAATCCCATGACACCTTTTCAGCAATCACTGCCCCCAAATATTTATATTTACAACCTCAAGACAGTCTGACAGAGGACACATGGTGCAACATGGAGGAGGGCACGAGGGAGGTGCTTCTCAAACAAAGGTGAACAAAAGGACACGCACAGGAGAAATGAAAAACAAATGCAATAAAAAACAAACAGAACATAATGCATGAATCATGGCTCTCAAACTTTGAGGAGTTTTGTGGGTTGTCAGGTTGCTTAGCACCTACATCGGTCTTGGTTTTTTTTGTTTGGTTCTTTTTTGGTGGAAATATGTGAAACCAGTTCTAAAGTGGGAACCAGCACCGTGTTGGTGGAAAACCAGGGGTGGTTGTAACCACTGCAGGCGAGTGTGAAGCAGCAGGGAAGAGAATTAGCACCTCAGAGTCCAAGGAGCCACTGCTCCTCCACATCGAAAGGAGCCAGCTGAGGTGGTTCGGGCGTCTGACTAGGATGCCTCCTGGGCGCCTCCATGTCCCACCAGGAGGAGACCTCAGGGCAGACCCAAGACACGCTGGAGAGATTGCTTGGGACCGCCTTTGTGTCAGCAGAGCTGCAGAGCTACATAACCTTTCCATAACAGAAGATGATTTTAAAAGATTTGTTTTATCGCACTGTGAGTCTGCAAACAGGTTTCTTTGAAAAAGTTGTGTAATATCTGTGTGTTTGCAGTGAGGAGCTGGCCTCCTACCAGCGGGAGCTTGAGGTTTTGTCGCAGCAGTTTTCTCTGAAGTGTCTGGAGAACGGACATCTGGTCCAGGCTCTGGATGCTGAGAGGAAGGCCCTGTGTCAGTGTCAGCAGGAAAACCAGGACCTGAGGACCAGAAACCAGGTGATACGCACACTTCCATCCATCCTGTGTGGGTATTAACTGATTAATTTAGAGCCTCATTCACAAAGAACTTGTATACAATTACAGTGTTCAGATTATCCTCAGTTTTCTGCAGCCATCATTGTAAAAATTTGGGGGGAATATTGGGGGGAAATCATTCTCTGTTTTGTTCTTCCTGTGAACAAGAAGCAGCTTTAGCTTTCCTGTAGATTTCAGCTCTGTTTATGCAGCCTAGGTTTGTTCACATTTTGGCAAAGCACCACTGAAGGTTGGTGATTTCTCTATAAGCAGTTATCGAGCTATCACTGGATTACTTTAATACTGAAGAGAACATAAAAATTTCACGATTATCAGGCAATTATCTGAGTGTTTTTTCTGTGATTTCTAAGTGGATTTATGGACTTTTGGTCTTGATTCATGTCAGAAATCATTTGTTATTTGGGGGTTCAGGGCTTTAAAATATTATCATACACACATATTAACACTTTACCAGACCAGACGTGAGACCAGGCATGGTTGTGGTATTTTTTTAAAAAAGGAAACAAACATGAACTGTGTACATGTAGGTGCCTCTTGTGGTTTGTGAGTTCAAACATAAAGAAGCCTGATTGTTTTCCTTGTTTTTTACCTGTTCAGGAGCTGAGCGGTCACCTGGCAGCAGAGATCACCAGACTGTGTTCGCTAGCCAAACAGGACGCTCTGCCGCTCAGTCAGGGGATGGACGTGTACGAGATGGAGGTGAGTTTGTCTTCTGCAACAGCAGAAAGATATCCAGTGGATTTAATTGGATTTAACACCATATTTCAGGTGTGTTATTTAAATTTTTGTTCCACTACATGTGTTTGAGTTCCTGACTAGTCAGATTAAGAATTTAGATTTAAAAGAAGAAAAAAAAACATGTCGCTCTCACATTGAATGCCCTGTTTAACATTAAACATTAGACTTTATTTTGAAGAGG
>VUQI01045532.1:31300-46746 GCA_015106735.1 Paratilapia polleni | reverse complement strand
CTTTAATTTTTAAAAAAATTAAAAAAAAAATAATTTTTTTTTTATTAATAAAAAAAAAAAAAAAAAAAAAAAATTACAATAAGCTTTCTAAGAGTTACTAAAAAATAAATAAATAAAAACGTTGTTATTTTTTCCTCAAATACAAGACTACACAAATCTACAAATGTTTCTTTTGAACCGATAAAAATATTAATAAACTCATGTAATAATTTTTGGAAGACACCAGAAAATAAATGAGTGGTCACAAGGTGTGCTCACACAGTAAAAAAATCAATGATTCATCCCATACATAGGCCTATAGTTTGTATTAGACTTCACACCTATGTCAACATACAGCAGGACCTACAAGTCATTGCCAAGTTCTGCCTAAATTTGTTTTAGAGGAAGGGTATTGTTTTTTTTTTTTTTAGAGTCCTACCTGTTGAGCTTTGAGGTTTTTTATTGGTTGGTGTTTTTGCCCTTTACTCTATAAAAGGATGAAGGTGTAAAAAATATCATCCCACATATACCTCTAAGCAGGTAAGCACTAATCCATTTGAGATTAAGAGGGCTGTTTAGCTAGAATGCATTTACATCAATTAAATGATATAACTCTAAAACTTTTCTGCAACTAAAACAAGAATTTATTTCTTTCAGCCATGGGGGTCCTGCTGCTGTTTTGTGCTTTGGCAGCTTTACTCAGCTGTAAGTATATTTTGTCATACTCTATTTTTTTTTTTCATATCATTTCACTGGGGTATATTTGTTTCTTCTTCTTCCCAATTTGCTACACTTTTAAAAATTTTAAAGCAAACAAACTCCGTTGGACAAGTGAAAATTTTAAAACTTGAGAAAATCCTTTTTTTTATATATATTTATGGAAATTCCAGCCTACCATTAATAACCTTATAAATATGGGTAAAAACAAAAGCTGAATGTCAGAATTACCCAACAGAATAAAATTGCTCAATTTGAACCAATTTATCCAAGATGTCAATCCCATGATTTGAAAACATAGCTGTGCAGCCATGCCAGGTGCTTGTGTGAATGAGGCAGAATGTTAAACAGATGAAGAAATTGAGAGTACAGCACATAAAGGATAGCCATCTAAATTGAAATTTGCTTTTGTTGGGAATAGCATTTACCTTTAGCTGCTATTGAGTTGGCACTATTAAAACTGAATGGATGAAACAGGAGTGTAATCTAAATCCCCCAGGCCCTGACTGAGCCCAGAAAGTGGTCTTTTCACAGCAAAAGCGCAGATATTGATAATATTTCCATTATGCAATTATATTGTCTGCGCAAGTGACTTATTGAGTGCTGTAGAGAAGCAGTCAAGTGACTATTCCTTCGTCTAAATCGCTCACAATTGTTATCAAGGAAAGAAGCTATCCATTCATTATAGACTAGCATTCATCCCAGCTTTTGTAACTTTGAAATGGAGGCATTTTTCAGCGGCTTTCTCTTTGGTGTCATATTGTTTCTTTGTAATGTGTATGCTATCCAAGAACTCTCAAACCGTGTTTTTGTAATGCCAGTCTAAGAATCCTTTGACTGCCTTGGCAAAAATAGTCTCATTAATTTCCTAATGCTTTTTTGACGTATTTTCATCATACACAAAATGACTGAGTGCCTGCCTCTTTCATTTTAGGGAATCTGAAAAAGCTCTCACATTAACATGTTTTTTTGCTGTTTTTTTTTTGTTTTTTTTTGTCTCTCACTTTCTGCCAGGTCCATCTAGTGCTGGATGGGCAGGGAGGCAGTTTGCCCTGTCATTTTTGCAGAATTATGCTGCACACTATGACACTCCTCAATATCAGCTGTATATCGCTGCAATTCAGGCCAATACTAAAGTCACAGTGCAAGTCCCTCCCTTAGAATTCAAGGAAGAAAAAATTTTAAATGCTGGAGAGGGGGTCACCATCAGTCTTCCCAGTAGCGTTGAAATGTATGATAGCCAGAAGTCTTCCAATACAGTGCTCATCGAAGCCTCAGCCGATGTGACTGTAACCTCCTTTAATTCCAAGCTGTACACAGCAGACACATCTGTGATATATCCAATCAATGAATGGGGTACAGAATATTTCATCTTTACACCTACTGGATCCCCCTATGGATCCTTTAAAGAGTTCTCTGTGACAAATGGAAAAGACAGCCAAAAAGTTGAGATTTTCCCACAAGGGACAATCACATTCCAGGACCGTGTCTATGAGAAAAACAGCAATATGGTAATAGATCTCAAGCCATACGAGAGTGTCCAGCTTCAGAGTATGTATGAACTTTCAGGTACTAGAGTTTCCTCCCAGGGCCCTGTTGCTGTTTTCACTGGTCATACTTGTACCTGGAGATTCTCAAAATGCAACCATGTTTATGAACAGCTGCTGCCAGTAAGCAAGTGGGGCTCAAGCTTCATCGTGCCTCCCCTGAGTTTTCAGAAGAGATTTGATAGTGTTTACCTCCAGGCCTCCCAGAACACAAAAGTCACTGTTCATTATGGCAATCGTAAAGATGATTTGAGTTTGACCAGAGGGCAGACGATGGAGATCCAGTACCACAATCCTGAAACACTGTCCATTCAGGCTGATCATGGCATCCAGGTCCTCATGCTCTTTAATGGTATTGAACAAGGCTGGAACCAGTTCTACGACCCTTTCTTGATGACCATAATGTCCACAGACCATTTCTGTTCTTCCTACTCACTTGAGGCTCTAAGGGGGTTTGAAAACAAAGCTTTAATTGTAGCACAAACTAGTGCAACGAAAGCGCTGCGTTGGGATAATGCAAACCTGCCAAGTGATGTGCAATGGAAAAAGATTGAAGGGACAGATTTCTCTTGGGCAGAGATGTCCTACATGCAAACCCCTAGCAACAATAGACACACCTTGTTAAGCTCTGGTTCCCCTTTTGCTCTCTACAGTATAGGAATCAGTCAGATGAATGGTTATGGGGCCCCAGGACAATGTATGCAGCCAGGTAAGCAGCACATGTTGTTTAGTAGTCCCCCACTCCCTCACCAGTAATATTTCACCTATATAAAGTACACTGATGTGGGTAATTATTATATTTTTTTCCAGGAAGTGGACCTCTGTCCTGCAGCAACATCACCTGCAGTGTCAATGAGGTGTGTGAGATGAAGGATGGCCACCCCTCCTGTGTCCCAGTGAAACACAAGCCTGGGACCTGCTGGGCAATGGGAGATCCTCACTACCGTACTTTTGATGGACGATACTATGACTTCATGGGTACATGCCCATATGTCATTTCTAAAAAATGTGAAAAGGATGATCGTCTCCCAGACTTTGAGATCCTCGCCGAGAATGAGAACAGAGGAAGTCTCAGAGTGTCCTATGTTGCTATGGTCACGGTGAAGGTGTTTGGTGTCACCATTACAGTAGTTCGGTCTGAGACAGGTCGTGTGAGGGTAAGTCTTCCTATTTATTGTAGTAAAAAGATGCTTTATTTTTCAAAATTCCTGTCCTTGTTTTATCTTTAATTCACTATGACTTTTATTATTAATCTTTTTGGTGTATAACAGTTTAAAATGACCACAGTGTATTACAGTAAATAATATGTACTGTATAATATATAATCATGACTTTTTTGTTTTTGTTTTGTTTTGTTTTGTTTTGTTTTTCATTTTCCATTTGTGCAGATTGACAATAGTCTGTGGAGTTTACCAGTAACAATGAATAATAACAAACTGAGAATGTATAAGAGTGGTCGCTCTGTTCTCATTGAGACCGATTTTGGACTGACAGTCCGTTATGATTGGGAACACCAGCTTGTGGTCACTCTGTACAGCAGTTATGCTGGTAAGATTTGTGGACTCTGTGGTAACTTCAATGGAAATCCCAGTGATGATTTCACCACACCCTCTGGCACTCAGGCAGCTGGGGCTGTGGCCTTTGGTAGCAGCTGGAAGGTGCCAGGGCTTGGGGGAGCTCAGTGCAGAGATGACTGTGTGGGTGGGTGTGAGCGTTGTGAAAACAGCCTGCTGAAGACATGGGAGGGTGACTTGTTTTGTGGACTCATCAAACTTAAAGTAAATGGGCTATTCAGCAAATGTCACGAAGTCATTGACCCACAACCATACCTAGAGAACTGTAAATATGATTTATGCATGGGAGGCGGTCTTCGACATTTCCTCTGCAGCGCACTGGAGGCTTACGCTGAAGCTTGCCAGATTGCTGGGATCCAGGTTGAAGATTGGAGGAAGAAGACACAATGCCGTGAGTAATGTTAACTAAATTAATGATTCAATTAACATACCTTTTTTTCATTAACTGTTACAAGAATTAATCACATCATTCTCCTTTTTCTCACTAAAGCTGCCAAATGTCCAGCCAATAGCCAGTATGAGCTATGTGGCAGTGCCTGCCCTGACACATGCTCTGACCCTAGTGCTTCCTCCACATGCAAACGCCCTTGTGTGGAAACCTGCACCTGTAAAGCAGGCTTTGTTTTAAGCGGAGATAAGTGTGTGCCTGCTGCTCAGTGTGGTTGTACCTATGAGGGTCGATATATTCCTGCTGGGGAGGAATTCTGGGCTGACCAAGGCTGTAAGCAATGGTGTAAATGTGTTGCTGGAAGCAGACAGGTTCAGTGCCAGGAAAAAGGCTGCAAGACAGGGATGGAGTGCAAAGTGGTTGATGGCATAAGAAAGTGCCAAGCAGTGTCCCTTAGCACCTGCCAGGCGACAGGTGACCCCCATTATCTGACCTTTGACAAGAAGAAATTTGACTTCCAGGGCACATGTGTGTACCAGCTTGTTGCAGTCTGCTCCAAGGACCCAGAGATAGTGCCCTTTGAAGTCCTGGTGCAGAATGATAACCGGGGCAGCAAGGTGGTTTCCTACACCAAATTAGTGGAGATCAAGGTGTACTCCCTCAGCATTGTCATTACTAAGACACACAAAGGCCTGATTATGGTAAGAAGCACATAATGTTTAATGTAACAACATTAATTCTGTGAATTCTGGTCATATTTTATACTAAACTGAACGTTTCATTTGGCTTCAGGTGAATAATGAGCTGGTCAATCTGCCAGTCACCCTGGAGGAAGGAAAGATATCTGTTTATAAGAGTGGCTGGTATGCTGTTGTCGCAACAGATTTTGGCCTCAAAGTCACTTTCAACTGGGAAAGTGCTGTGTTTGTAACACTGCCAAGCAACTACATGGGTGCTGTTTGTGGCCTCTGTGGCAACTACAACGGCAAACCTCAGGATGACCTGATTCCGAAAAATGGTGACAAACTTGTCTCAGCAGCAGATTTTGGTGCCAGCTGGCGAGTGGCTGAGATCCCCGGTTGTGTCGAAGGCTGTAAAGGGGTGTGTCCTGACTGCGACATTACTGAGAAAGTTCAGTATGAAAAAGGAGATTACTGCGGTATGTTAAAAGACCCCAAAGGGCCATTCCGTGACTGCCATGCCAAGGTGGATCCAGCTGGCATTTTTGAAGACTGTGTTTATGATGTATGCCTATATAAGGGCAGGAAGGATGTGCTGTGTCAAGCTATTACATCATACACATCTGCCTGCCAGGCTGCAGGGGCCAAGGTGTACAACTGGAGAACCACTCAGTTCTGTGGTGAGAAATGTCTTCATTTTAAAGATAATTTCCTTCAAAAAATAACCAGCATAATTTGCATGAATTGGAAACAGGAAAAGGCAAAATAAACAGTTCATGCCCTGTTTTTTAATGTTGTTGTCTAATGTATACTTCAATAATTTTTGTTCCTTTTCTGGGACTTTATGTACCTTTTCTAATGACTGCCGACTTCTGTGCTCTAAATTGAATTGGCTCTTTTATGTCCCTTGTATACAGCGATGAATTGTCCCACCTACTCCCACTATGAAATTTGTGCAACTGCCTGTTCTGCAACTTGCCAAAGTCTGAATCCTCCTCAAGGTTGCCAGGCTCAGTGTGTAGAGAGCTGTTCCTGTGATGAAGGTTACATCCTTAGTGGAGATGTGTGTGTTCCCTTCTCACAGTGCGGCTGTGTTTACAATGAGCGCTACTACCACATTGGACAAGTGTTTTATCCCAGTGGGCAGTGTCAGGAAGAGTGCAAGTGCAAACAAGATGGAGAGGTAAAAGATCTTATTGGGGGGAAAAAATAACGATTAATAATTTGGTTCTAGTCAGGCTTTTCACTTATCTTGTTTCTCAAATGTTCTTCTCAGGTTGAGTGCAAGAAGTTCACATGTGGCTCCAATGAGAAGTGTAAAATAGAAAATGGTGTCCAGAAATGTCACCCTGTTGGTAAGGGTGTGTGTCATGCCTCTGGTGACCCCCATTACCTCTCCTTTGATGGGCAAAAATTTGATTTCCAGGGTACCTGCACTTACACACTCTCCAAGAGTTGTGACCTGGAAGGTACCCACCTGGTGGCCTTTTCTGTTCAGGTAGAGAACGTGCAGTGGGACAGGATTATGACCAACAAAGTGGTGTCTGTCACCAAACTGGTTGCTGTAGAGGTCTATGGCTTCACTCTCATCATGAGGAACAATATGTTTGGAGTCCTGGTTAGTAGTAGGCCTACTTGGTCTTCCTCTGAAGAAGATTCATATTTGTTTTATGCAGATACAAATGTTTATGTATTTTTTTTTAGTCAAACATAATGTGCACGATTAGGAAAAATACATTTTAATTTTAACCTTGGTTTGCAGTTATTTCTAGAACTAACACATATGCCTTTCTTTTAGGTAAATGGTGTATTTAACTATCTTCCTCTGAGTCTTAATGATGGAGCAGTGCTGGTATATAGAGAAGGCAATAATTATGTTATTGCAACCAATTTCGGACTGCTTGTCACTTATGACCTGGTCTATCATGTGACGGTCACAGTACCTGGTAATTATCGTGGTAAGGTCTGTGGCCTGTGTGGCAACTTCAATGGGGACAAAAAAGATGACTTCCAGATGCCCAACCGTGGGCTCACCAACAATGTGAATGTGTTTGGAAGCTCATGGACGGTCACCATTCCTAATGTCGTGTGTGGAAATGGCTGTCAAGGGAATTCTTGTCCTGAGTGTCAGCCAGCTCACAAGGCAGTGTTTTCAAAGTCCACCTACTGCGGTATTATGACAGAACCCAAAGGGCCTTTTGCAGTTTGCCATAGTAAACTTGACCCTCAGCCATACTTTGATGACTGCGTGTTTGATTTGTGTGCTTCCAATGGTGATGGAAAGGTGCTTTGTGACAGCATAGCAGCCTATGCCTTTAACTGTCACGCAGCAGGAGTGGATGTCAAAAACTGGAGGACGCCTTCCTTCTGTCGTAAGTGAGAAAGTTCACAGATTCTATTTTTTGTTTTTCCTCCAAATCAACATCTTCTTCTTGTCTGTCCCATTAATACCCTTTTAACTCTAAGCATGGATTCTTCTCTTACATAGCAATGAAATGTCCCATCAACAGTCACTATGAGGTGTGTGCTGAAGCCTGCTCTGCCTCCTGCCCTGGCCTCACTGAGATTGTTGAGTGCTCCTCCAGCTGTACAGAAGGCTGTGAATGTGATGTTGGCTTCTTATTCAATGGAGAGATGTGTGTTAAAGAGACTGACTGTGGATGCTATGAGAATGGAAAAACTTACAAGGTACAACTGAGCACCCCTGTTTGGAGAAAAAGATCACTCTGTATACAATAATATAGCTTTTTCTGTGTGTCAAAGTGGCTTCAGCAAA
This sequence comes from Paratilapia polleni, assembly GCA_015106735.1. NCBI lineage: Eukaryota > Metazoa > Chordata > Actinopteri > Cichliformes > Cichlidae > Paratilapia > Paratilapia polleni. The sequence continues at coordinate 39,085 of VUQI01045532.1, read as the reverse complement.
TAGCCATATATTCATAATGACATGGAAATAAAGTTATTCTCTACAGTGGTGGACATTAGAACATTTTATTTCAATTTTTACATGTGCTCTGAGGATTTTTTTCTCAGTCTTAATTAGCAGATTGTCTAAAATTTTCAGTGTCTTTATTGTTGAATAAGCATGAAATAATGTGGCTCCTTTTAAACAAATTTCTAATATGTAGTATTTTTCCATGTTTAATGAACTTGTTCTGTGTCACCAGCCTGATGAAACTGTGTATGAAGAAGACTGTAACAGAAAGTGCACCTGTAATCCAGTTAAAGGCCTCATCTGCGAAAAGCACTCCTGTCCTGAAAGCACCAAATGCATGGTCAAAAAAGGAATCAGAGCATGTTACAATACAGGCAAGATGCAAACACTGTATATTTGTATTTACTCATTTGAACACAACTTTATGGAGTAAATACTAAAAATACAGTAAGTTGAAATATCAGGTGTAAATCAAATTACAAATCAAACTTATCCCTTGCAGATCCCTGCAAAGATGTCCAGTGCCGTGTACAGGAGACATGCCGTGTTGAGAAGGGCGAGGCTACATGCATACCCAAATACACAGGCACCTGCTGGGCCTGGGGTGACCCCCACTACCACACATTTGATGGTTACAACTATGACTTCCAGGGCACCTGCAAGTATATCATCTCTAAAACGTGCGGCAATCTGGATGGTTTAGTTCCATTCTTGGTCACTGAGAGGAATGACAACCGAGGGAACACAGCAGTTTCCTACGTCAGGAATGTAGATGTGTTTGTGTACAAGTACAAAATCACCATCCAAAAGAACCAAGTTGGTCAAGTCACGGTAAGTTTTAGTTTCTTGTCTGTGTCACCGGTGACATTTCCGCATGTACTGCAAATGTGTATATATTGTTTTGATGTATGTTCTTCAGGTGGATGGGGAGCTGCTGAATCTTCCTGTATATCTGGGCGATGGTGAAGTCTCAGTGTTTCAAAGAGGGAACACTGCAGTGGTGGAGACAAATTTTGGCCTGGTTGTGTCCTATGACTGGAACTGGTACCTTGTCATCAAGCTTCCCAGCAGCTACTACGGCAGCGTCTGTGGTCTGTGTGGCAACTTCAACAATAATATTAGTGATGAACTGCAAAATCCAGCTGAAAATAAAGTTTCCTCAGTGATTGAGTGGGGCAAGAGCTGGCTAGCGCCTGAACAGGACAAGGACCATCCTTGCTGGGACACATGTGAGAAAAACTGCCCTACCTGTGACAATAATGAGGTTAAGCTCTATAAAACTGAGGCTTTCTGTGGGGCTCTCACAGTGAAAGCCAATGGTGTGTTCCAGAGGTGTCATGCAAAGTTGGACCCCCAGGCCTTCATGGACAGCTGTGTGTATGATATGTGTTTTAATAAAGGGGACAAAAAGATGCTGTGCCAGGCACTGGCCTCCTACAGTGATAAGTGTCGTGAGGAAGGAATAATAATCAAGAACTGGAGGGAGAAATTTGGCTGTCGTAAGTATTTGAGAAACTGTTTTGCTAATGATTGCAATCAAATATGTACTTTTTCTTTTCTGATTGCCTCTCTAAATTTAATTTATATCCAGCCATGAGCTGTCAGCGTCACAGCCACTACGAAGACTGTGCCAGCCCATGCCAGCCATCCTGCCCATTCCCTGAACAAAAACAGATCTGCGCCAGTGCCTGTGTGGAGACCTGCGTGTGTGACACGGGTTATGTCCTCAGTGCTGGTGTCTGTGTGCCTGCTAAAACCTGCGGTTGCTCTTATCAGGGCCGCTACTACAAACCAGGACAGCAGTTCTGGGCCGATGAGGCTTGCCATCGCCTATGCGAGTGTGATACGACCCTGGGCATGGTGGCATGCCGTGAGGCTTCCTGCTCTGCCAATGAGCAGTGCAGTGTAGTGGATGGAGAGCGCGCCTGCCGACCCATTAGTCACGCCACTTGCACAGCCTCGGGTGACCCACACTACCGCACTTTTGATGGCCACAGGTATGACTTCCAAGGCACATGTGTATATCAGCTGGTGGGGCTTTGCTCTCAGCAGCCTGGGCTGGTGCCGTTCAAGGTGACTGTGCAGAATGACCACCGGGGAAGCAAGGCCGTGTCCTACACAAGTACTGTCAAATTTTCCATATATGGCATCACTCTCACCATAAGCAGAGAATACCCTAGTAAAGTCTTGGTAAGTGATGATGTGTCTAATGTGAAGCGTATGTGCGATGTAATAAAATATTGAATGCCTAATGTGTTTTATGTGGATTTTAGGAGAGAAAAGGAAATAGGGCACAGCATGTAGTCACATTATTGAAAATAAAAACAGCAAAGATACTCTGAGCCTCAAATGACTAGATGATAATGCCTTTTGTCATTGTACTAATTCCGACATCCCTCATGCTCTTCTGCATATGTATTTAATTGCATATTAAATTTTTGATCCTGGCAGACTTAATTAAGCAAAGATTTAACTGCACATTAGAATGGATTAGCAAGGTCCACAAAATTATTAAATTTATAAGCTCCTAAAAATACTCCTTTCTCCTTCCCTCCTTTTCTGTTTTTCAGCTCAATGGGCAGCTTGTTTGGTTGCCACTGGATTACAATAATGAGCTGGTTGTGTTCCTCAGTGGCCAGAAAGCTGTAGTGGAGACAGCTGCTGGTATCACAGTGACCTTTGACTGGCATAGCACGGTGAGTGTTGCTCTGCCCAGCACCTACCAGGGTGCCGTCTGCGGCCTGTGTGGCAACTACAATGGAAAAGCTCAGGATGACCTAACAATGCCCGATGGCAAGACTGCCTCTGATGGGGCCAAACTGGGGGAGAGCTGGCAGGTGGCCCTTGTACCAGGCTGCTCATCGGTCTGCCAAGGAGCATGGTGCCAGGCCTGTTCAGACTCGCAGCAGAAAGTGTACCAAGCCAACAAGTACTGTGGTATTATTGCTGACAAGGCAGGGCCCTTTAGAGACTGTCATAGCCGTGTGGACCCAGCTCCTTACATGGAAGACTGTGTTTATGATGTTTGTCATTATCATGGACACTATGGATCAGTGTGTGATGCTGTGGAAGTGTATGCCTCTGCCTGTCAGAGCAGCGGAATCACCATCTACTCCTGGAGAACAGAAACCTTCTGTCGTGAGTTTGAAATTCTGTTTTCTTTTTTTGGTTCATGTTTATTTATTTATTTATGAACTCTCTAGTTTCAAAATATCTCTTTTATCGTGTACCTTGTTTCCTTTCCCATCTCCTCATTCTATCCCACAGCAATGGCATGTCCTGCTAACAGCCATTACAGCCTGTGTGCCACAGGTTGCCCAGCCACCTGTGCAAGCTTAACCTCCCTTGCCACCTGCCACAGGCATTGTTCAGAAGGCTGTGAGTGTGATGAAGGCTACCTGCTGAGTGGGGAAACCTGCGTGCCTGTAAAAGACTGTGGATGCTCCTATGATGGTCAATACTATAAGAAAGGAGATGTCTTCTACCCAGAAGACATGTGTAAGGAGGAATGCACTTGTGGAGAGAATGGGGCTGTGTCTTGCCAAAAGGCCCAATGCCGTCCAGGAGAAATCTGTAAGCTTGTAAATGGAGTGAAAGGCTGCCACCCAGAGGGGCAAGGGAAATGTGTGGCTTCTGGTGATCCCCATTACATTTCCTTTGATGGACACAGGTTTGATTTCCAGGGTACCTGCGTCTATGTACTGGCCAAGGTTTGTGATGATGACAAAGGCCAGCTGACGCCATTCACTGTCACTCAGGGGAATGAGAAGTATGGAAATGGAAAGGTGGCTGTAACCAAGTCCATAGCCGTGTCAGTCTATGGTTATATCATTTACATTCAGCAGGGAATGCCATGGAAAGTCCTTGTGAGTTTATCATCTTGATCAAAAATATTTGTGTGGATATATTTTATACTTTTTCTCACAAGAGTTTTTCAAAATGATTATTTTGTCTCAATCTCTCTGTCAAGGTGGATGATGAACTGTTAAACCTTCCTCTATCCCTGGAGAATGGGCGTCTCAAAGTCACCCAGGAAGGTCGCAACATAATTGTTCGAACAGCCTTTGGACTGATAGTCCTCTATGACACTGTGTACTATGTTGAGGTGATCGTTCCCTCTACATACCAGGGTAAGATGTGTGGTCTTTGTGGAAACTACAACAAGAATAGTGGTGATGATTTCAGACTTCCTGGTGACAGACAAACCAAAGACGTTGATGAGTTTGGGAAAGCGTGGGTGGTGGACCTGCCTGGGAATGTGTGTGGTGGCTGTGGAGGACAGTGCCCAGTATGTGAGCAGGCCAAGGCTGCTTTGTATGGAAAACCCGACTCCTGCGGCATCATGAGTGCGCCTAATGGGCCTTTCAAAGCCTGCCACAGTAAAATTGACCCAGCAGCATATGTGTCGCATTGCGTGTTTGATGTTTGTGCTGTGGGGGGCAACAAAGACACTCTGTGTAACAGTGTGCAGGCTTACGCTTTGGCCTGCCAGAGTGCAGGAGTTCAAATCCAGCCATGGAGGAGCAGCTCTTTCTGCCGTAAGTAACAGACAACAGCCTCCAGCTGAAGATTTGTTCATGTGTTCTGCAGTCTGTATTTCAGGCATAAATTTCTTACAAATGTTTTCTCTTCTAGCTGCTTCCTGTCCTCCACATAGCCACTATGAGGTGTGCGCCGACACCTGTGGGGGGACGTGTGCCAGCTTTATTAATCCGTTTGCTTGTTCTGAAAGCTGTTTTGAAGGATGCCAGTGTGATGCTGGCTTCGTTTTTGATGGTGTCCAGTGTGTTTCCCTGGACAACTGTGGGTGTGTGCATAATGACAGATATCTGATGGTAAAACTCACTAACCCTGTATTCTGATCATTGAATTTACACATGATTAGAGATATAAGAGGTTCTATTTTCTGACATGGAAATAAAAGTTTTTAACACCTCCTTTCCAGGTGGGCCAAGCAATGGTGGACAAAGACTGTAAGTCCAAGTGTGTGTGCCAGGCCTCTGGGCTGGTAAAGTGTGAAAAGCTGTCCTGTGCCGGTGGGGAGGATTGTGATGTAAGAGACGGGGTCAGGGGTTGCCACATAAAGCAGGGCCAATGTGTCGTCAGTCACGATGGCCATCTGAGCTCCTTTGATGGCATGTCTGGAGCGATAGGGGCGCAAGGCGCATTTGAAGTGGCGTCTCTGTGTGATGAGACCGCTAAGCTGTGGTTCCGTGTGGTTGTGGATGTTAGGGTCTGCATAAAGGGGGCATCTCCCACTGTTGCCACTGTGTATGTGTTCTTCAGGGAAACCACAGTGGCAGTGAACAGCCAGCATGTGACCTGGGTGAGGACTGTTTAAACATGAACTTTTTGATGTAAAAACTAAATGTGACTGGTTCAATTTGATCTCAGCTTTATTATATATTATATATTAATATACCATAATAATATTAATAGTGATGTTCCATTATCTGTTTCATCCAGGTAAATGGCAGGAAAGTGTCTCTTCCCAGCAACACGACAAACGAATTGTCTGTCCAAGTCTCAGGAACGACCTTGATCATTGAGAGGGCATCTGCGGTGCAGGTTACTTACTCTATTTCACAAAAGGTCACTGTCATAATTGACAGTAGCCTGTCTGGTAAAATGTGCGGTGCCTGTGGTAACTACAATAACAACTCCAAAGATGACATGAAGACAGCAGATGGGAACATCACCACTGATGTGTCTGTAGTTGTTGGTTCCTGGAGCGCTGGAGACTTTTCTAGATGGTGAGTATTTTAAAGGCATACTGTAACATTTCCTGTGTATAAATGTAGGAGGGGGGAACACTACATTTAGTGCCATGACAGTGACAGCCTTTGCTTCCGTACTTGCTGTCATAGCGTAGCAGTGCTCCTGATATTAACTTTAATTATTTGCCTGCGTGTCTTTGCTTTTATCCTTCACTTCCAGCTAGAGTGAAATTTTTTTTTAATCTTAAATGCTATCTTTCCCTGTATTATGCAAACTGCAAACTTAATTTGACCACTGAAATAATCAAGTACAGATCAGCGAGAGATGGGAAGGTGCTATGACCATTCAACCGCTTATTCTCTTAACAGCAAGAACTAAACAAGGACTCCACAGAGCCCTTTTAAGGGAATGAGAGTGTGTTTTTTAATTGCATTTGGTCCAATTTAATTAAGAAATGCCAGAGAATCCCCTATGGTAATTACTGATTAAAAAGCAGGTAAGGCTGACAGGCATGGCCATCAAAAGCTACCAAGCTTGCAATCCAATCACTGCTTGTCATCCAAGGACACTTAAGACTCATCTGGGTGCAATATTAATTTGAGCCCTCATCTTTAGTTTTGTGTCCTAGCCTTAAGTCAACTCTTTAGAGAGCAGAGTTTTGTCCATCTCTTTCCTCTATTGACTTGAGTTATTCAGATGAGTTGTCTTTTTGCTGGAATTTCTTCATCACAAGGCCCTAGTGAACACAAGAAAACGCCTCTAAGAATCAGAGCTAATCCATAGTGCTTGCATGTGCCTTTTAAAACACAAATTTCACATTCAAAGTCATGCACATAATCTCCGTTGTGCCTGAGTGGACATGACTTTCCTTTGCTCCAGTGTCCTATAAGTTCAGTTTTCTTTTTCATTGCAGTGGCCTGTAGAGATGCTGGATCTGTGTTGATAAAAGCATCTGGCTCACAGGTAATAAAAATAAAGTTGTCTCCTCTCAAGATATTAACTGATGTTCCCTCATGAATGAAACAACTGCACAGTGTGGCTTACATCCCTGTGTTTTTCTCCCGTTAAACAGGATGAAGAATGTTGCTTGTTTACAGATTTGCTCATCCTACTTCAGCACTTCCTCTTGATTCATGGAATAGTTGTTTCCTGGTGATTTTGCCCTCTATTGTTTACTTTGGTTTAAAAAAAAAAATTAAAAAAAAGCATGCAGCTCATTCTTGACCAACATCTCCATCTAGTGGGGGAAGAAATTATGCCATCTCTTTTCCACAGATCCCTAACTGAAAATGAGAAACATTCTGGAGACACTAGTCTTACCTGTCTTCCTATACTTTCAAAAATATGTGTGTTATACAAAACATATTCTCCTTATTGTTCTGACCAGTAAATAAATACATTTCACTGCAGTGTGTGCCTAAGTTGTTTCTGATTCCCTGAGTATTTCCTCTTCAGAGACTCTAGAGAACTTTGTGTATACAGGTTTAAATTGGAATGCATGACTCCTTGTAGTTTGTGTGTGGCTTTTGCTGCATGTGCACAGCTGGGGATGAAAGGAATACTAACCTAATGTCTTCATAAAAAACCTATCTGTACTGAAAGTCCTTGGAGTAGGAGTGGGAAAAAGGGAGTAGCGCAAAATCAAACTTCCACATTGTCCAAACCATACTGAGAAAGGAAGGCTTCCTTCTCCCAGCTCAGCATTTACTACAGAGGAGAGAAATCTGGCAGTTTGGTGTGGGAAAGACCTTGTGAAGAAAGTTTCCATATAGCTGAGAGAAAACCGCAACACTGGCAGACTGTTCTGGCCATCTAGTGTTTATTAACCTAATTGCACTGAGCCTCTCTTTGAAGCCTGGAAATTGCACTACAGAACAACAAGTTCACTGTTCCGTGCAAACTTGTGGCTGTTATTTGCCAGTGGGGAGAAATAAGCGTGATTAACAGTTCATTATGAAATGCATTTTTACAAGCAGTGCTGGCACCAAAGAGCATGAGAATAATGTCCTTTCACAGAAGCTCTGCAGTGTAGCCCCCCCCTCCCCCCCGTGTTGTTTA
>VUQI01045532.1:3898-20818 GCA_015106735.1 Paratilapia polleni | reverse complement strand
TTGAAAAAATAAATGTTTTTTTTTTTTTTTAAATTTCTTTTTTTCTTTTTTTTTTTTTTTTTTTTTTTTTTTTTTTTTTTTTTAATGTTTTTACCGTCGGTAAATGGTAGTAGATAATGTGGCAACTTTATATAATGGCTATAGTGTGATTATTATTTGTATTTTTGAGATTTTCAGTTTGATGCAAAATAATAAAGCAAATGTTTGACATGGACATTTTTTTTTTTTTTGGTCTAATTATTTAATTCTGTATGACAGCAGATTTAAACCAGTGAACTCTACAATACTCTACTGCACCCCTGCTTCTGCTGACACTGCAGCCAGCTCAGTTACACATGCAGTAGTAACAACCAGCAGTGAGTGCAGAATGATTTATGCTGCATTGTGCAGCTTTTGGAGGTGTTCACTTAAGAAAAAAAGAAAAAAAAAAAAAGCTTAAATTTTACCTGTCTCTGTCTTCACTTCTATTTATTGGCAGATTTTCTACCACTGTTGGTCTGCCAGCCTCAGTGAAGATAAAAAATGCATATGTAGGCTGTTTTTTCTCCCTGGGGTTGCAGGAATGGGATGACTGCACTGCACAAAAGACACAACATGAGGCAGAAACTGGTGTTTTTCAACATGCAAGCCCATATATCCTATAGTAGAATGTTTACTGTTATTTGTAGTAAACTGAAACAAAACATTCATGTACAGAAAAATCAGTATCAGTAACACCCCTCCACCACATGCTTACACATCACATAAGGCTGTGGTCCTTAGTAGGTATTACAAGACTGCTTAATTGTGATGTCTACCTAGTTATAAGATGAACTACCTGTTCTGAGTTTGTGTTTCTGTGATGACCCATTATCCCATGTGTGGTATAGCCTGGCTGCCACCCCCCCATTTTGCACCACTGGGTTAACTGTGTGCAGTGCAGTGTTTCACAATCACCACCAGAGGGTCCCTGTTGAGTTTACACTGAAGCCTCACTAAGCTGTGCACTCTGCTGTGCTGTCCTGCTCCCACTTTTCACATCCAGTCTAATACTGCAAACCAGCATCTGAGTTCTTCTGCACCTCTGCACTGCAGCTATGGACACCACAGGTTTGTTTGTTTTTTCTGATATGATTTTTTAGAGTGTAACATGGTATACGGGGGGGGGACTCATTATATGTATGATTATTTAAAACAAATGAAATTAATGGTTTCATTTTCATGCCTGTGTTTCTAAAGTTCATTTGCTGCATTGTTGCTACAGTGGTGAGAGCCGGTTTAGTTGCTGATGCATGGAATCATAATAAAGGGAGTTCCTGAGTAAACTCCCCACTGGAATGAACAGATAAAATACTAAGTACTTCTCTAAAACCATTCTCAGTTTTTGTGGTGGGGGGGAAACCTGTGGAAAGAAATAAAACTGCCAGCTCAGCCACTTGCTGGGAGACTGATAGTTCCGCAACATGCAAGCTGCATTATTGGCATCCAGATATGTTAACAATTTGGCCCAGGCTGTATCCTGCAACACAGTTATGTTTGCAAAAAAACGTATCAGTGATGAGTAGATACCTTACGTTGCATTAAACATATTTTTAAAATAGCCTCATTCAAATAATATTTAAGATCTCTTTGTTCTCTGCTGCTGGGATCATACCTCTGTATCCTGCTGCTGGCTTGTAACCCATTTTTTCTGCTGAGTGAAGATGCTGCATTGAGCACCTCTCTGAAAAAAAAAAAAAAACTCCTGAGGAGTTGTGGAGCCAAGTCTGCATACTGGGAAGCTTGCTGTCAGTTGTAGTGGATAAAAAGCACACCATCACAGCCTATTGCTGTGGGGAAATGAACACTTTTTTCGTTTGTTTTATAACTTGACTCTTTCATTGCAGAAACAATGTTTCCAGACCAAAGCAACTTTGAATATGGTAAGATTTATGGTGTTCACTAATTTCAAAAATAAAAGTCAAAATGTATTTTGTATTTTAGAGTTTTATTTAAGTACATCACAAACTCCAATGAGTGTGTTTGGTTAAATCGTATATGGTTTTGTCCCTTGTAGATTATGACACATTGCGGACAACAGGGGTCATCCTTGCTGTTGTTATGTTTGTCTCTGGCATATTAATAGCCTTGAGTAAGTTTAGACTTTCTTTAAAAATATCTATGTAATACACAGGCTTTGTAACATATACATGAGAGTCTTACCATGGTAACTTATCTATCGTTCCTCAAACAGGTAAAAAATTCACAAAATGTGTCAAATCCTCATCCAAGTAAGAGTGCAAAAGCTTAGTGGATGATCCACCTGTGCATGTTGTATGAATTTGACATCTTTTCTTAGATTAAAATAAAAAATAAAAAAAAAACATGTAGTTTCCTACATTTTTTTTCTTCTATCCCTGCACTTGATGCCTCCTCTTGAAATGCCTCTTTGCTCCTCTGTGCACACACACTTCCAACACATTAATGAGATTACAAAGATTTGTCAAATCACCTTGTTGTTTAATAAGCATTTCTAAATGTATGCATCACACTCCTCCTGTGTTGGTAGTGAATGGGCAGTGTCTATTCTAAGATGATCGCATGCTGCTTGTATGGCAAGACTAGAAGAACAGCGAGAGCTGCTGTTTGAGCAGGGCAAAAAGCTGCACATTGTGGCTTCAACTGAGTTTAGATCTTGTAACCCTGATAATGGAAACACTTTGTTACATGCAACGTCAAGTTGAAGTTGTTGCCACAGTTTTCAAACTGCACGAGCATATTTTATTAGTAATATTGATGAATTAAAAAAAAAAAAAAAGGATTCTTGACTAATTTCCTCCCTTGTTTCTTCATTGCAGGTCCAGTTCATCTGGTACTCAAATCCCAAAGACAGAAGGTAATTTCATTTAACTAGATGGGACTGTTTGAAGTGAATACATGCTTTAAAACTACTATTTTTCTGCTGTTCTCTCTGACTTTTTTCCTTTTCTTTTGCAGTACCTCCTCCAACTGTATAGAAATTACAGCACATGCTTCAAAGAGACACAAGCCCATGCTAGCAAATATATACATGCACACCACTTTTGGTGGCCACTCCTCTTATGGATGATATACCTCTACTGGGTGATCAATAAACAGGGTTTTCCTACACTAACTAACGTGATCCCTTATCTCCCAACATATTCTGTGGAAAAGCTGCAAAATATCTGTCTATAGATTACTCTGTATAGCATTTAAGGCAAAAAAGAAAAGAAAGAAAGAAACAATACTCCCAACCAGGACACTGAACAAGGTTCACATAATCAAACAAAAGAAACAGGCGTGGTTTTTCTTCTATATATTTTACTGCTGTAAAACAATGTAAAACAATAAAATTAAGAGCATGATTACAAAATTATAAATTTCTCCATCTTGTATAAATGAAACTGCATTCATTGAGCAACTGTAACAATTGTCTTTTGGATTTATTGTTCTTTTTTTCTGTACAGGGCCTTTCAAACAACAAGAAGAGAAACAGCTGACAAGCCAGTCAATAGAATAAACCAGCTACAATGTGCTAAAATCAAATAATTTGCATAACAATAGAAACGAAAAGCCAACATTCATTTTGAAGTTACTTTGACAAATATAATGGATATAATTGTTTCAAGCAAATGTATTCAATTACGAAATTCCCTGCAAAGCCTAAAAATTTGAGTAATGAAATGAAAAGCATGTAAATGAGAAATATTATTATGTTGTTTTCCTGTGAGCTTTCCTTTGTGCTTTACAGGAATTTACAACATGTCTAATATAAGGGTGACACATAAGTGAGAGGCTTACTTATCACTCAGATCACACTCATTTTCATCTGTGATATCTGTAAGTTTCATTGATGTGGCAGTAAAGGTCGGTTGAAATTGGCCTTCTGTGTGAGTGTAAATAAAAGCTAAGCCTTCTAGTGGAGTGCTGTATTTTCCATACGGCTAATTTCTGAAGCTAAATGTAAATGGGACTGTTCAAAGGGTGCCCTGAAGATCAAAAGAACCTGATGGAATTTAAACAATGTTATTGTCCTTTTACTCATGACTCACGAGTAAAAAGTACAGTCAGTCGAACAATTTGTCACCACACTTACTCATGTAATGCCTCTTAGAAAAAAAAAAAAGAACATTCTTTGTCACAATCAGTTTTATAAATGTACAAGTTTTACCCTTAAAGTTTCTTTTTCCACAAAGGAAAGTGTACCTAAGGTTACACAAATATGTATGATGCATACAGAAAGAAAGTTAAATTATACAGTAGATTATTCTCATTTCAAACACACATTCTTAATATAAGCACATGTGCTGATTGATCTGACAGCCATCACTTGGTGTACCACTATGATAACTTTTTGACGAGGGGTTTTAACAAGACAGTCAGAGGTCTTTCAGGGACTTTGTCCTGGATCATATTTTCACGATTTCACAGAAATCAACATAAAACCGGGAGTTTAGCCTAACAGAAAAATAAATATTACTCCACCTTCAACTACCTTTGAGGTCGTACTTATTGTCAATAACTAATGCTAATGCTTTCTAGTTCCGTTCTTTCATTTCAAAATGTTAAATGTCCACTTTGGCAAAAATAAATACAGTGGATAAAAATTTAAAATGCCTAATTGTCAGCAACAGCAGGAAATGTTTTGTGGACAACGCTTCATGAAGACAACACATTTTGGAATGAATTACTTCACTTACAGAAGAATACTTCCCCCTAAGGGTAGTAAATAAATAAAGCATTGCAGTATAGTAGTAAACTAGTAAAACTAAGTAACAGGCAATATCAGCTTTAAAATTAAAGCATCATTTGTCAAATACAGTATGAATTGTACTGCATTTCGAGACTTATATACCAAAGTAGGCTAGTTTACTCATCAACATATAGGCTAGATACTCCCAGAGTGTCATTAAAATGTAAATACCCTTCTGAACAGAGGAACCATCTTAAAGACACATTCCCTCCAAACAGGGATTACAAGTTATTTAACTCATTCCTGGTCCTGCAAGGACACAATACGTCGACGAGAGGAAGCACTTCGTTTCTTCAGCATAAGCTTGAGCTACAAGTTATGAGATAAATTGATATTAGTAAACTGAAAAAAACCAACAGCAGGTTTTAAAAGAGTAGATATGGCTGGCTTTTTTAAATTTATGAGTAGATTACCTGTTCTCCCTGCAGGCCACTCTGCAACAGGTGAGCTGGCTGGTCATTCTCCAGATTGCGAATGCTGGGATCAGCTCCTCTGTTCAGCAGCAGCTGCAGGATCTCCTCCTGGTGGGGGTTACCATGGAGACCGGCTGCCATATGTAAAGCTGTGTGACCATGAGCCTGTGGGGGAAAACATAAAAGCCGCATAACTCAAGACTGTTCACAGAAAGTGTAGCTATAGTTATATTGTATGCTTACAATGTACATACATACACACATACACACACACACACACACACACACACATATATATATATATATATATATATTTGTACACACACAAACACGTATATACATAAAATCCTGTTCTGAGTCTCTTGTCACTGTGGGACTCACTTTCATGTTGACAAAGTCTTTCGTGTTCGGCAGGGGAATCCTCAGCAGATAACGCACAAGATCAATGTTCCCCTCCTTTACAGCCAAGTGCAGCACAGTCTTGTTACTTTTGATTTCCTGGAATTGGAGAATTGGGAGTGATGGGAGAGACATAATGAAACCACAAGTCAGACTAAAACATTTAAGAGTCAAACAAAAAGGAGAAAACAAAAGAGAGAGTAAAGTGGGGAATGGCTGCCAGCATGACATCATCTTGGTTAGATAAAACCTGGGCACTTCCCCGGTTAACTGTGTATTCTGCTTTAAAGTTCAGGCCTCGTTATGTTGAACTTTACTGCTGACCTATTGACAAACTGTACCTGACTGAGTAGGGATGCCCCTGCATCAAGTAGCATCTGCACACAGGAGAGCTTCTCCACAGCTTTGGTCTGAAGATTAGCATCTGCATGCCCATTGGTAGACAAAGCCTTCATCGTGATACTGTGAGAAATGGCTGCACAGTGCAGAGGAGTCATACCTGAGACAAAGAAAAACATATGTCTATTAGGGCTCCAGTGATGTAAGTATGTTTGAGTTATAGCTGAAAGATTGGTACACACAACTTCAACAACTAGTAAGACACTAAATTACCTTCAAAATTGCGGGCTTCCAGGTTGACAGTTGGCCTGCTTGACAGAATTGCCTACAGAAACAAATCACTGTTGAGATCTGCTCACTATACTCTTTGTTTTTATACTCATGCCATAGTAATTTAGTATTACTGCAACTTTACCCGCAGAACCCCTGGAAATCCATAGTGAGAAGCCAGATGAAGAGCAGTTTGACCATTAACGTCGCAGGCATTGATTTCTGCTCCTAAAGACAGCAGATCTTGTACGATCTCTGGCTGGTTTGCCGTCACTGCTACCAGTAAAGCAGTCTGCACAAGCACATATTATACAAATGTATTATGAGAAACTATAATATCAAAAAATATATATATATTTGTACATTTTGGAAGATGTGTACTTTTTTCTTTATACCTTTCCCTTGTGTTCTTTGGCATCAAGTCTCCCTACATCCCTCAGCCTCTCTGCAGCAGCATAGGCACACTCTCTCAGTCCCTTGGCAGTGTAGATGTGCAGGATGCTGACGGAGAAAAAGCACATCATAAATTAGTTATGAATGAGGCCAGATAATTAAGGTAATCCCCACAACCAATTTCACCCTATTCCTTTTCACAAGTGAACTTCTTTATCAATTTCATCTAAGTTTAACCATCACTGAGCATGAGTGGCTGACTCATTTTCATATTTAGTTTTTTTATTCATCTGTAAAGGATTACCAAACTGCACATGTGGTTCTCACTTTTAGCTCACCACTGAAAACGAAACTGTGGGAAAGTAAATAAATTGTGTACTCATGTACATGCATTCAAAGAGCACAATGAAGTCAACAGTCAGTGGGGGTTTGCGTGGGTCCAGAAAGGGAACATGTAATGTATTGCAAAATGTGCTGCAAAATTGTCAACACCACACACTAACACACTAGCGTGCACTCATAAGCACTCACGTGTCTCCGTCTTCATCCTGGCAGGTGGTTCTGCTGTAGTCCATCCTGCTGAGCAGCATCCTGGCCTCATCTAGCTTGGTGGTATTTATCAATGAACCAAAAGGCAGCTGTGTGTTCTGGCCTGGATCCAGAAGTGACCAGGAAGAACCCATACTCGAATCTGGGATAGGCAACGAGCAATCCTGTGCAAGGAATGCAGATCAAATTTTAGTAAAAAAAAGAGAAAAAAAAGCTCAAGGTAGGCTTATAAACTTAGAGACAAATACGGCAGCTTAAAAATCAGCTGAAAGTCCACAAATAAAGGCTGTTGCTTACGAATGACTGAGATATTACATCTCCAAATCCATGGCCCTGTTGCTGCGTGTTATATTCAGGTGTCATCGGGTGGCCGTAGGCACCGGCAAAGCTGGGTCCTGGATGGCTGTTGTAGTAACTGAGTGTAGACTCAGAAGCTGGGGTCCAAGGCTCATAGCTCACTGCCATTTCTGAGTAGCTGCTTGCTGCACCTAGAAAGAAGAAGGCTGAATACTGTTTATCACTGAAATTTTTTTCAAACTATGCTTAACATAAAATTACTTAAAGAACAAGGTTGCTGATGTACTGTTTTTCTTTTTCATCATTCTAAACAAATCCTATGAGAAGACCAATAAGAAATGCTTTATTCTTTTTCTCAGTTGGTTCTCTACTCTCTGTGTGGTACTCACACCCATGCCCACTTATAAGACTTAAATCTGAATTACAAATGGGTCACAAACTTTAATTTTGAAGGTCTAAATAATATCCTAAACCAGCTGTAGTCATTACTCTTGCTGCTTATCTCTAGCAGAAGAACAAATAACATTTTGTTTTTGCACAGTAGTGGAGGTCAGTGGCAATAAGAAATAAGTTATATCAGACTTAAGCTACACACAGAGTATTTTTTTTGTCTTTAACATAAGAAGTCCAGCTCTTACCTGTATAGGTAAATGGTTCTGATAGAGGCAACTGCTGCTAGAAGTACAAGAAAAAAAAATCATGAACAACAAAATCTTTATAATGCAACATTTGGTGAGATACTGAGGTACTCTGTGTGCTGGCTTACTGTAACAGTAGCTGGAGGAATGGGACTTGTGCTGGCAGTCGGGCAACAGGGCGGAACAGAGGACGTCTCACGTCTTCTCTTCTGCTCCAAGAGTTTCTTCACTGTGGGCAGCGTGCAACACGGCTTCTCCTTTGGCGCTGGGAAAGAAAAATAAAGCCTGAATGAACAACTGTTTGGTCATACACAGTCATTTGAAAAAACAAGTAATATGGAAATTGTTGAGTTTTCAACATATTGGAAAGTCTTCCCAGTCCCTAAGGCGATCGAGCAAGCCCAAATCATGATATTCCCACCCTCATGCTTCACAGTTGGTATGAGGTTCTTCTCTTCTCTACTGTTACTGTGACAAGCTGTGTCTTTGATTCATTTGTATACAGCATAATATTCCTAAAAGTGTGGTCTGCCCCCTATATGTTCACTGGCAAGCTGTAGTTTTGCTCAAACGCCTCCCAATACAGGTCAAATTTGGACATCTTTGTGATTGTAGATGCACTTAGACACAAACAGTTAGAAGAGTTACCTGCAGATCCTGTGATTCTTTGAATTAGAATTCTTGGGACCATCAAATGTTAAACTTGTGGCCTGAATTTGCTGTGAGGGCCAGTCACGGATAAATCTGCATTTGAGATATTTTTAAATCCCATCCCAGGTACTGGCATCCACAACCTTTTTTTCTGAGCTTAGAGAGCTCTCTTAGAGAGCTCTTTAGATCTTGGCACAATGGAGGAGGAGGGGAACAACAGACCCTAGATGTCAGAGGTTCCACCTGTCACATAAGGGAGGCTAATGATTGGAATTTATAATCTGGAATACCTGATTCTAACTTCAGTGACCTTGAGATGTGATAAACGTATGAACTTACTTTTTCTGTGTGACTCATCTGTTTAATTTATTTAAATTTACACAAATAACAACAAAATGTCAATTTTACTTTAGGTATATCACCTTTATCTGTACCCACTGTTTTAAAGAGTGTGTGCTTGCTCAAATATGTCCCACTTTCTATGGGTGTACTGTATTCTGCTGACATGTAATGAATATCAGAGGTGATATTTAATCATTAACCAGATATTTGTTCGCTTTAGTTTATAATGTCCATCAAAGTTTTCTTGAACCAAAGAGTCATTTTCATGTTGTTGTTTTTTTTCTTGTTTTATCAAACTGACAGACTGACTTTACTATAATGTAAAATAGGGTGAAGATGTGCATTTTGGCATTTGAAAAGCCAAAGGCAGAGAATGCTTATTGTTTTTGATGGTTAATATGGTTATTATAAAAGGATTCAATAAGAATAGTTGCCAATTATTTTTTTTCTGTCAATCAGTTAATCATTTAATGTGGTTAGTGCTTCATGTCTGGAAACAACAATTTCAAAAATTTTACAACAAAAATGACAAACTTGTTTGTTATTTTTGCAAATTAAAGCCATTAAAACTCCTAATATAATCCATGCTCTTTATAGCTATAAATCACAAAATATGTTAAGATTATAAATAGTAAAATAGATCATTAACAACATGGATAGTCTTTCTATCTTTCTACAAGTGGGGATTTCCTATTTACTCTCACTGTATAGTATAGAGTAAATGTGCTACTTGGCTTTTCTTTGTTGAGAGTTAACTGCCAATCACCCCAATGATATAAATGCAGGGTAAAAGGAGTGAGAGCGTAAGAATATGAAATATAAACTGTGTTGTTAGCTTATGATTAATTTATCTAAGGCAAGTCTGAACAAATTCTTAGAGTGAAATAAACAGTATAATTGTTGTCACTTAGGTGATTGTGCCTCCTCATTTTCTCCATGCTCACCTTTTCACATACATTCATATCAAATCCATTATGCAGTATGTTTTCCCTTTCTGATACAAAAGTATCATTTCCACTGAACAGGTAAAGGAAACGAGAAAAATAGGAAAAAACATTACAAAACAGAATTCGGATGTTTCCAGCTGAGATGTCGTGACCACACAGGTTGTTTCCTCAAAAAAAACTTCACCCCACATGTGTAAGATAAAGTGATATTTCCACCCTGTCTGTGGAACCACGGTGCACTGCAAAACCTCCTCCATTAGGAACACAGATCATGTGGCCAAGCAAACCATTGAGATTAATCAGAAAACCTGTAGCATGGGATTGCCACTGCTTATTTTCTATGACATCTTCCTGTAGTACCGCTCCGTTACGCTACAGAATCGCAAACCGCATCTTCCTGCCTTTGGTGTGTCAGAGGCTCGTCACCTCAACACGTGTAGTTTCCTTGTGCTTTCTATTGCACTGTTGCACATGTCTGGCAGAGCACAAGAAGAGTGTTCTTTTGTCACTTCTCTTTTTTTTTTACTATATGAATATTAACAGTGGTGGTATGGTGATAAGCTTACAGGGACAACACAGCCCTGTTCACTAAAGCAAACACGGAGAGTGCGCACTTCCGGAAAAAAAAACGGAGAAAAAAAGTTTAGATTTCTGGTGGTTAGCTGTGTCGTTTCTTCTTAAAAAAAAATACAACCTACAATCTAACCATATAGTGCTATAATCTGAATTTGATTATATATAAGCATAGAGTGCTGTATGTCATAGGTCACTTAACCAGAATACATGACATGACATCAATCTGTACATTTCGGGGCCACAAAGTTTCATTTTCAAGTTCAGAAGGTGTTACTACAGGTTACTCAATCCTGACTCATTTAATCTTTACAACAAAATGTCACCTTTGGCGTGATGATGTAATGCTGAAACATAAGTGCACATTATATATAAAAAGTAACTAAGAAAAATCACCAGTTGATAGTCGCCCAACACGTCACTTTCTTGTCTGACACATGGCGCGAGAGAAACGAGAAGCAAGGAAATGGCCTTTACTTGCTTGTCCAAAAGTAAGGGGACCCACGCACGCATGCACACACACACACACGCGCGCGCACACTTACACACAAATTTGGGTTCACACTAAACTACCCCCCGCGCGCGCGCGCTGGGCTAGACTGTGCTATATTCAAATACGGCTTGTGGAAACCCCTGGACATTGAGTCATGTGAGTGGGCGGTTGGGGATTCCGAAGACCTTTCTCTTTTGGCTCGACGCGCAGAGAAAATAAAGCAAAGCGTAGCCAGTTTCCTCATTTTGTGGTTTAACAGACCAAAATATGTAATCGTTCGTGCTTGTTTTAAATAAGACAGGCATGAACAAATAAAGTTAAGCAAACAAGCTGCTGTCACGTCACACAGCTTGCTTGTCTGGGACTAATCAAAAGGGGAAATGAAAACATACTAGCATTGGGTGGAGGTGTATTAGGGTTTCCCCAACTTATGTCCTGACTCTTGGATTCACTGTGATGTCATAGGCTACATGAAAAACCAAGAGGAAGGCTATATGCATGAAGGTATCACTGAAATAACAAAAGTTCATGTAACCTATTCAGTATCTAAAATACATTCCCCTACTGGCTCGAGAACACAGTCTAACTGTAAAGCATAATAGGAGTTGAAAAAGAGTCATTTCTGCCACATTTAGGATGCAACATCCTAATAATAACTTAATTAAGTTAAAACAAAATTTATCAGATGTGTCTGAGTTGATGAAATTGCTCTGTAATGTTGTAAGCTTTTAAATGAGGCATCACTGTAATTATAATTCTAACGGGGAAAAAAACCCGATAAACTTCACCATTCTTGTCTTGAAAAACAGTAACATACAAACTAGTAAGTTAGCGCTGTCATCATTACAGTCAAACTATTCTGCCATATTTACAGATCAAAAGCACATATACTCACATTTATCAAAGTGCATGTCAGAAACTGTTTTGCTTTGAGGTCTTCGACAGATCGTCCGCTTGCTTGCCAAATCTCTTCAATACGGGATGACAGAGGGATCTCTGATGCTCGAACCACACCGACGGCTGGCTGACTTGTTTTCTTGTTGATACTGCTAAAAGCAGAGCAGCACCACCACCCCCTGCTATGGTCACGCCCTCGAGCAGAGGGGGGAGGGCGAAGCGTTACTTCAGCCTTCACCAGCTAAACATCTAAATGTCGTCATATGTCGTATTTCCAAAGCTGAACTCAAGTTATGTGCGTTGAATGTTAAACTGTGAGTAAAACAAAAGCAAAAACAAAGCAAAACAAAAAAAAAAAAAAAAAAAAAAAAAAAAAAAAAAAAAAAAAAACCCACAACAAACAAAGTAACTTTAGATAGTCAAAAGTACAAAGTACATGTGCATAAATGTTCTTCAGTCAATCAGCTGATCACTCAAGTTTAAAGTACTAACCAACAAAAACAATAAATGATCTAATATCATATTGTATTGTGCTGCAACAAAAAAAAAGTGATGAAAAACAACACTTGAGATGGGACTAAAAAAAACACAATAACATAGTATCTAAATCCTAAACATACTGTTATTATGAAGAATATAAAGTTCTAAAGACAATAAACTATCCTGTCAAGGTTTTTTTTTTTTATCCAAAAAATGTGATCTCAACTCACAGTGAATGGGCTGCTTTATGAGCATCTCCCATTACATACAGAAGCTTACACCATATATTTATAAACCCATCAATTAATATGAGACAGAGAGCAGGAGACACCCAGACCCCTCTCTGGCCACCACCTCCAGCTCTTCCAGGAAACTATACTATAGTCTATACATGAATGTATTGTCTTTGTTACCAATATAGATAATCTTACAGGAATCTCTGTGTCACCTAAAAAAAAAAAAAACAACAAAAAACAAAACATCATGCTGAGTGATGAGTCTCTTACCAAATGACTAATATTTTGTTTTGGTCTATTTGCTCCATAAACAACTGCCATACAACACAACCCAGGAGCTGAACAATGTAACCGTGCAGAGACATGTAAACAAGTGGAAAAAATAAGTGCTTAGAACATATCTTTAAAGAATGTGCAATTGTGAAAAAGTAGTGCTAAACAAACTTTGTTAAAGGAAAAATGTGTCTTGTCAGATTTATTTATTTGTGGGCTCAGTTATATTTTGAAAGGCTTGGATATTCCATTTTTACACTTGCTGTAAATATGCTCTCGGACATAATCCTACCCAGAGGACCACAGGAATCTAAAGTATACACTGAACATATATTCAGGACTCGTGCTTGTGACTTCTACATTGATAACAAAATCTTATAGTGGACCTGTTATGCTTTTCCTAATTTTTCTCATATATATTCCAATTGTGGAAACTCATAGTAAATATGGTCAAATAACAAGCTCAGCATATGTCCATGACAGTCACACAGCTGCGTCTGTGAGCACAGCAGCCATTCTCACCTGCTATTCAAACCTTCTGTTCACAAGGGGCAGCCAATCAGAAGAAAGTTGACTTAAAGGGAGGGTGTCCTTAAAGCGAGAGGACAAAGACTTGTTTAAGACAGAGGATGAACCTTGGAGTCCAGTGTAAGATAAATAAGGATTATTTTTGATCTGTGGATCATGCAAAGCTACTCTGGTGGGATCCAAAACTAAAACTGTGGAGCTGAAAATGGATACAATAGGTCCACTTTAAGCTCTTACATGTCTTGTGGTCTTGTGAGAATTCTGTGATTTAGTTTTTCATCTAGAGAAAGAACAAAGAAACAGAAAGGATCAGAAACAACGAACCAAAGAAAAGACAAAAAATTGAGTCAGAATCAAAGAAAAATGGCTATGAACTACAGTACAGTGATTATAATACAAATATGTATTGTGTCTGAAACAATCACTTTATCCAGATTCTATAGTAAAGGTGCTGAAGAATGAATAATTATTAAAGGTTATTCTGTCGTGTTATTTTTGTATTGATATTGCATTGGATACATGGATGGATATATGTAATTTGTAGCCAGCAAATATGTACTGTAAATGTGTTTCTTGGGATGTTTAGTTTATATTCCAAAGGTAAAGATAATGCACACAATTCAGTAATAAGGTTACCCAGCTTTTACATTGTTTGTATGGCTTAATTTTCTGTATAACTGTCCCCAGTTTTGTCTTTATTCTGTTAGATGACAATGGACACTGATGAAATTTTGTTGCTGAAAGCTTTCTTTTTTTAGTTCAAGGGGAACTACACAAGATATTTTCTGGTTCTGGCATATTTTGGCATCCCCACAGCAGTCAGACTGTACAATACATACAAAGGATAAATACCCGCTAAAAAAAATACATATGTGTATATAGTTTCATTCCCACTGCACTTTGTACTATGCACATATAAAAAATCTCTGTGGCGTGTCTTAGTGTATCTCAGTGTATATAGTACAATTTGTACATATTACAATTACTCTTGTATTGTGTTTTACTGACTTCTGCAGTTTTAGCACTTCTAGCATTTTTTGGTTGTACTTTATTTATCTCTATTTTTAATTTTTTTTGTTTTCTAATATATCTATCTCAATTCTTCTTTTCCGACCCTTGTGCTGCTGTAACGTGAATTTCCCCAGTGTTTGATTAATAAAGTCTATCTATCTATCTATCTATCTATCTATTTTGTCCAAAAATGTCAGTTTTGACCTTCTTTAAAGTATAGGGTTAGGGTAGGGTTAGGGTTACCACCTACAATGACTTAGACCTCAGAGGGTTAATAATTAGTGGAGAGAATAATCTCTCCGCTGCCTGTAGGGAGAAGAGATTTTTTATATGCACTTGCAGCCTACATATAACATATTGTATTGTTATAGGACAAATCTATTGTTTGAGGTTCCAGTCTCCACATTGCGGTTGGATAGAGTTATGGAAACCTCACTGTGAAAGTTTGATGTGCTTTTCCCTGTTTCAACATCCATATTTTCCTCTGATACTGAGATGATTTCTCTAGCAAATGTGAGGCAGATGTCTCAACACTCCATGCTGAATACCTAAAATTTCACAGCACATTTAAGTTTTTTTATGGCCTTTGTCTGCAGTGGTTGCTGTTCAACTTTGTATGATAATATATCAAAGGTTTCCCAATCTAAGTTTGTTTGCCTCTTGAAATGCAGTGTTTGTCTGTGCGCTTTGTAAAAATTCCTTTTTGAGAGCAGAAAAAGTAGCCCTAGGATGACAGGCATCATGTTAAAATGGCCAAGTAGCAAAAATGTCACCAAAAAGCGCATTCTGCGTTACTTTTGATGGAGATCCGCCTTTTAACAAGTTCTCCTTTTAAGCTCGTTTCATATCACAAAGAGAGAGAGAAAGGGCAGAAGACAGCAGACAAAAGAACCCAAATGCAGAGACTTCACTTCTCCCTTGAAGATGTTAAAATTAGTGTCTTAAAAAAAAATCAAAGGCTCAACATTAAACGCTGAAAGATGCTTGAAATGTCGACACTGCAGTGTTTTAGAAAAAAGGACATAAGATGAGAGATACTTGCAACAGACTTTGGTGTCACTTCAAAGCCTGTGCTTTAAGAAAGTGGGCTAATATAATACTGATAGGAGAATCTTTACCTGGCTCTGCTGACCTCGTCTGAAGCTTCTGACAGTCCAGCCACACATCTTGGGACAATGCCTTCACACCATGAGGTATGGGAGGAGGCAGGGGGATCTGCGAGGGTCTCTGGGTCGAGGGGGCTAGGTTTGACGTGTAACCCCGGAGGTCGACTTTGGTCTCCTGCTCTATGATGGCCTCTTTCTTTTCTTGTTATGCTTAGAAAAAGATGGTCGCCTTTGAACTCCACAGTAGCTATAGAAACGGCTGGAGTTCCTCCACTTTAGCGCTTGGCTGTCAGCGTCTGACTGGGCTATCATGATGGGCCAGCATCATTAGAAGCTGCCGCACAGAGGACACACATTGACACATTTGCTGACACAGGGTGTATAAACAAGGCCCTGTGGAAGTGTGTATGCGCGGGTGTGTTTGTTTTTAGGGGGGTAGGGGGGTCACTTTAATTGGCTTGGCCTACGAACTTACGAGCATCAAAGAACCTATGAGCAACGGAGGCCTGATGTGTTTGGACTACTGAGAACTGACTTTTTCATGTCCAAGATTTAAGACTTTGCCAACAAAATAAAACTTTCACATCTCTTGTTAGCGTTGAATCATGCTGAATCAGGGACAAAAACTTGTGGCAGCATAACTAAGCCCCACATAGTTTAGCACTGCTGCCATAGGTAGAAGATCAAAGGTTACCATCTGCTGTACGGCACGATTATGACAAACAAGACGAATAAATTCATTCAACATAACTGTAAGTACTTGACATCTTCAGCCTTGTGTTCCCTCACCAGCCTACTGAATCATAAAACCTTTCTCCTCCTCTAATTTTTTGTAAAGACTTTAATTTTCCAGTTTCTGGAACTTCAAAGAACTGACGATTCGCAAGTCCACATCCCTCTGAGCACTCCGTGAATCTCCATTCTTTCATTTCGACGGCCCCTTCAGTAAATATGTGCAATCGCCCCGCTTTTCAAACAGATTCGTTTCCCATGTATTTATTTTAAATGAATATTATTAGCTGGCCTGGCAAGAAAAGGTTCTTATGCTAATCCACAGGAATCGCAGGCATTTCCATTTAATGCCTACTTATAGGCCATTCTTTAACGACTATTTGCCTCACAGTCTTAGCAAATGAGCTCTGCACCCCAGACTCCTCTGCGCTCCTAATTTCATTGGAAAGAAGAAGACCCCCTTCCACCCCCTCCCCTTTTTACTTTGATCCCAGAATGTGTTTTTGAATTTGCTGGTTGTGTATTCGAACATCAATAGAGCCACGGTTGCAAGTGCTTGCTTTCATTATTTTTCACAGAGATAAAACGAAACAACAGAGGGATGGGAGGGGACATGGGGGG
>VUQI01045530.1:24988-39047 GCA_015106735.1 Paratilapia polleni | reverse complement strand
CATGCGGTTACTAGCTGCTCGCTGTGTAGAGTGAGTGAACTTCCTGTTTTAACCCTGTTCCTGGTTCTCAGACTGCATTGGTAATGTTTGTATTGCTGTTGTTTGATTGCACTCACATTTGATTACAGAAAGCGTCTATATATGAAATAAAATACCTGCCAAGGATCCAGTGGTGGCTGCGTAATTCACTAACAGAGGTCACATCATTTTTGTGTGTTTGTAAAAATAATAACACTTTACAAATAAAGTGCCACAGTAAACTAGGGTTTAAGAAGTGCTGTGACAGATGGGGCGGGGAAAGTAAAATACTGAATTTATCAAAGCTGGACATTAGGGCTTAAAACACGGTAAAATTAAAGAAAGGTTAGACTGAAGAAAACGCTGCACAGAAAACTGCAAAACACAATAATAAACGTAATAAATGCTAATAATGCAGAAAATGTATAAATGTTTTTATGTTTGGTCCTAATCTTAAATCTGTGTTAGAACACAGATTAGAAAACGGATCTGTTACATTTCCAAAGTATTTATCACCAAGAATACCCATTCTATCAATAAAATGAATTTCACTTTGATCTAGTGACAAAGTGATTTCCACGTCTCCTTCATTAGTCTATGGGAGAGTGTCACAACTCAACCTACTGAGTAAACCTTAATGTTTAAATATGCAGTTTAAAGTTTCAGAGCTCTAATGTGCAGGTGTCACATTAGAAATAAACCGAAGCACTGAGTGCTCTTATCCTATTTGGATCGAAAGTGTTTTTATTACTGCTATATTTTTTTGTTCTTTTTAAATTTGTGTCACTCTTTCCACTGATAATGTCCTGATTGGAGGAGGCGGTGCTTAGTTGATCCATTTTGTGAGGAAGAGTCAAATGACTTGTCAAACACCCCGCTTTTTTTTTTTTTTTTTTTTTGTGAGCACGCACAGAAACTGAAGGAGAAAGTCTGAGTTAACGGAGAAAGATGATAACCACTGTCCTAAAACCCCTTAGCTCTGACTGAGGTTTTAGGATCTGTCAAGCCAGCTAATGCAAAAAAAAAGAAAGAAGCCTGGCTGTGTTGAACTTGCTTTGTAGTATACCCCTCTGAAGGGCTGCAAACTGGCTCGTATGGGATCAACATGTACTAGTTTGGGGCCAGACCCAGATGTGCTTTAAAAGTGTAAAATCTTAAAATCAGTTCTAGAATGTTGAGGAAACAAGAGAAGAGAATCCAGGTTTGGGCTGATGTGATTCTGTCTGCTAAAAGCAGTAAGAAGCCAAACTGCTGCATGTGGGAGGCAGGAGGGTGACGTTATACGGTGTACATTTTGTGGCCTTGTTGCAGGCTGTCAGTATCTAAAACAGACATGACTCGGTCATTCAGAAAACTAGCCTGTTTTTAACCGTCTCTGTTTTTCTTGTGACAGTTAAATTTCTTTCCAGATGAGTGTATTACAAAGCAAGTCAGACATAGCCAGGCTTTCTTTGCATTAGCTGGCTTAACAAAACCTAGTAACGGGTATCACAATGGTGGGTTATCAACTTTTTCTGTTAACCCAGGATTTCTGGGCCGTTTGACACGTCCTGCCTTGCAAAATGGTTCAACTTGAGTGTCAGAGACGTTTTTAGAAGAACACCTGAGCAAGTAATGAAAATAATGAAAAGGCCCTAAAAGCATAAAGACAAAAAGCAACACCGGTGCTGTAAATAAGGCAAGAGAGCAATGCTGATTTCTAGTTCCTACAATTCCAATTGTGTGAAACAGACTTGGCAGAAGATTAGGATCGAGCTTAAAAATATTTACACATTTACTGCATAACCAGCTGAATGCATGCAAATTCTTATGAGGTAACTATAGAGCGCATTTTGCACTGCAGGCTTGCATTTTTTTTACTGTACAGCTTCCTTCTGTTATATTAGTAATAGGTTGCATGTATAAAACACTTTCCTTCAGATGAGAATTTATATCTCACTTTCCATGTCAAGGAAAGAATTAGTGAATATATGGCACTTCCAGCCGATTTTAAACCCAAACACATGTTCAGCATAAGTTACCATGGTGATCTAGTGAGGTAAAAAGAGAGCCACCCTTGTGACACTGAAAGCTCTGACTTCAGGCTCAACATACGTCACTAACACATTAATCTCGCGTTGCAGTACCCCCCCCCTCAGGACACATTTTGTTTCAGTGAGGACAGCACCTCTGCACAAGTCCATAAGTCAATATGAAGCTGAAGTCTTCAGGCAACACGCTAAAGTACTGTTGTGAAATTTGACCTCTGACCTCTGTCGAGGAAAGACTGTGCAAAGACGGTTTCTTTAGCTTTCGACGAGTAAGAGTTGGGTATAAAAGTACTTAATTAAAGGGAACCTTTTATGCTCATTTCCAGCTTCATATTGTTATTCTTGGACTCTACTGGAGCAGCTTTGCAGGATTCACACCAAATTAATCCTTATTTATCTTATAGTGGGCCAAACAAGCCACGTTAGCTCCTCTCCCTTTAAGCCAATGCTCTTCTGATTGGTAACCCCACCCAAAGAGAGAGTTTGAACACCAGGTGGGTGGGTGTGCTGTACTCCCAGCCAGAGCTGTGTGTCTGAGATGACCACATTAAAGATATGCTCCCAAACTATATCCAAGAGTAAAAAAGATTGTCAGAAATGAACAGTCAGAGCAGTTTTAATCCCTGTGAGCCAAAAACTCACAGGGATTAATTTCACATACGCTGAGCGCATTATTTAAAATTGTGGCCATGTTTAATATCAGCATCCACAATTTTAACAGTATATACAATCCCTGCTACTTCATTAGTTGCATTTATTGATACAAGGAAGGATGGATCCATGGTTTCATGTTGTTTATGCCAAATTCTGACCCTACCATCCGAATGTCGCGTCAGAAATCGAGATTCATCGGTCCAGGCAATGTTTTTCTAATCTTCTATTGTCCACCTCCTACTGTCCAATAATGAGCCCATGCAAACTGTAGCCTCAGTTTCCTGTTCTTAGATAACAGTAGTGGCACCCGGTGTGGTCTTCTGCTGCTGCTGTAGCCCAGCTGCTACAGCATTTGTTGTGTGCTCAGAGCATAGACAGTATAAAAGATGTACGTGGCTACTGTGATGTCACCCGTTGGTTTCTGAAGTCCTGCTTCGAATCCTCAAGATGAGCATTTTCGCCGCCGCCATCTTAGTTGCAAAATATTGAATGTGACAAGGAGGTGTCGGTCTGACTGACAGATAATTCTCCATTTTGAAACCAAGATTTACAAAACAGACTTAATTTTTTATTCAATATATGACCCAAAATGAGTGAGCCCATAAACTCAGCAGGGAAGTGTTTACAGGTGTCAACTCAGAAAGCTGTTTTCCCCATAGACTTCTTTTTGCAACCACAATTATCGCCATCTGGTGGCCTTCAGATTGAATGCCGGTTTTTAGACTCTTTAGCCACATTGGCTTCTACATCCAAGTTTTAAACTGTCTGTGGTTCAGAGATGCTCTTCTGCATACCTTGGTTAAAGTGGTTATTTGAGTTACTGTTGCCTTCCTATCAGCTTGAAGCAGTCTGGCCATTCTCCTCTGACCTTTGACATGAACAAAGTATTTTCACCCAGAGAACTGTTGGTCACCGGATATTTTCTCTTTTTCAGACCATTGTCTGTAAACCCTAGAGATGGTTGTGCAGGAAAATCCCAGTAGATCAGCAGTTTCTGAAATACTCAGACCAGCCCATCTGGCACCAACAACCATGTCACGTTCAAAGTCACTTAAATCACCTTTCTTCCTCATTCTGATGCTCGGTTTGAACTTCATCAGGCCATCTTGACCATGTCTTCATGCCTAAATGCACCGAGTTGCTATTGTGTGATTGGCTGATAAGATATTTGTGTCAAAGAGAAGCTGAACAGGTGCTCCTAATGAAGTGGCTGGTGAGTATATATGACAAAAAAATTAAAAAAAGCACGATAGGTTCATTTCAGCCCTCATGGGTGGAACTGAAGCAGCGTATATTGTTTATCAAAAATTTCTGCTTTGACAGCACCACACATCCCCTACACACACACACTCACTACCCCTGTCTAATCTGTCACTCTGTCATAATTTGATCATAATCCTTAATCATAATCACATTGTATCTTAAAGGTGTTCTCAATCTGGAGTGGGATTATGGGATTGCAGAACATGTGTGCGTTTGTGAATGAGCAATCCAAATATATTATGGCGCTGGTGTGGATGATGATGATGATGATGATTTGTGTGTTTGGGGAGGGGTAAAAGGGGTGAATTTAATTTGATGATGATGGGGTACAGCACGCGCTCTCTCACTGATTCTCCCAGTGAATCCACTTTAAGCCTGATATAACAAAACAATAGACAGACACTGACCTGTTAACATTGTGTTTGTGCACCCCTCTTTGGTTCACCGTTAATCTCTTTCACTTTAATTTGTTTTCACAGAACTACAAATCTAAAAAAAAAAAAAAACCAAGATGAGTTTTAAGAGATGCCAATCTAGTGCCTCTTTGGCTGAACAATCATACTTTTTCTCTCTCTGTTTTTATTTAGCTATGCCAGCACAGTGGCACTATGGATGGCAATGCTGGTCCAGACTAGGATATCCCAACAGCTATTAGATGTACGGCTGTGAAAATATGCACATTAGGACATGAGGACATCAACAGACCTCAGAGGATAACACTTATGAGTTGTTTCATTTACATTTAAGTAGCAGTACCAATAATATAAAAATGACGTTAGCATTCAAAATTACAGTTAAATTATCAAAAGTAGAAGTACTCTTTCCACACAACGAGCCCTTTCAGAGCTGCAAGCCCGTGGTCTCAATGAAAGATTATTCTTTTCCATCTTATGTGCCCATGATAATAACTTTTGTGCATTAGATCCTTTTCGACAAGATAATAATTTTGGGCTCTGTTTGCGGTAAGTGCTTGAGTTCAGTGATCTTACATTAAAAAAATGAGAGCAGTGAGTAGTCAGACACAATAATTGAGTGTGCGTGGTCTTTAATTTAGAGTAATGCACCAAATTTGATAAGTTTGTTTAAAATGTAAAATTACTGTTAACAAGTAGAATATTTGCCTCTAGAGTATTGTAGAATAGAAATATAAAGTGGCAAAACTGGAAAGACTGATTAAAGTACCACAAAGTTCCACTCAGCTACAGTACTTATGTAAAGGTACTTATTTACAATACACTTCTTCTATCTGGCACACACACGACAGAAATAGAAGACGTAGCCTTTGTGACGACACCCACTGGTTTGTGGGTTCCAGTTTTGAAACTTCACGCTGAGCATTTTTGACCATCATCATGTTGGGGTTTTGAAACTGAGGTCACTGCACATACAGTAATATCCTTCACAAAGTAGCCACACCCTAACACATACCCTGATTTATCATCTATTTTACTTTAAATGCGAGCAAATTTTACAAAATTAACATCCAGATGTATTAAATGGGACTTGAAACTAGCAACTGAGACCATGAACTCATCAGGAAAATGTTTACTAAGGAAATAGATCAAGTAAGCAGCAGAGACCCCTGCTGACCATTAGAATTAATGCAGGTTTAAGGCACTTCTGCCTGGGTTTCGCTTTTCAAACCCACAGACAGTATAAAAGGTGGCTGTACCTTCTGGGTCTGAAAAGTGAAGCCAGCAAGGAAGTGCCTTAAACCAGCGTTATATCTGAAGGCCACCAGAGGGCGATAGTTGTGGTTGCAAAAAGACGTCTGGTCCTATAGAAGTCTATAGGAAACCAGCCCTCAGCCAGAACCTCTGTAAACACTTTCCTGCTGAGTTTATGGGCTCAGTCACTCATTTCAGGTCATGTTGTATAAAACGTCATGTATAAAACATGTAGCCATTTTGTAAATTTAGATTAACGTCACCCGTTGGTTTCTGAAGTCCTGTTTCGCAGCCTCGAGATGAACATTTCCGCCGTCGCCATCTTGGTTGCAAGAAACTGGATGTGACGAGTAGGGGTGGGTCTGACTGTGAAACCGCTTGCTCACTGGCTAACACCTTGTGATTGACAAGTCGTTAGCCAATGAGTGAGTGGAAATTACCGCGGCTAATCCTAGTTTTTGAAACATGGTATGACCAAGATTTACAAAATGGATTAGGTTTTTATTCAGTATGACCCCAAATGAGTGACGGAGATGATGAAATCAGCAGCAAAGTGTTTACGGAGAAAGCTGTTTTCCCATCGACAGACACTGACTGGAAGTCTTTTTGCAACCACAGCTATCGCCATCTGGTGGCCTTCAGATAGAATGCAGGTTTTCAGGCACTTCCACATTGACTTCCACATCCAAGTTTTATACTGTCTATGGTCAGAAAGGAGGATTATCCAGGATATGCTCATTGGCTACCGACTTGTGGCTGACAAGTTGTTAGTCAATGAGCATGCGGTTTTATAGTCAGATCTGCCTCTCATCGCCACATCTGGTTTCACAATGCCAAGATGGCGACAGCAAAATTGCTCATGTCTAGGCTTCAACAGGAAACTTCACTAACCAATGGGTGACATCACAGCAGCTACATCCATGTTCAAATATTTAAACTCAGAGGCTATGTCCATCTTTTATATACAGTTCATGAATAAATCCTGCTGACTTTAGGTATATCTCAGCTTTTTCTCTAGTACCACCAAGACATTGTAGTTTGTCGTTTTCAGTGAAATACCATGATAGTTATTGGCCAGACCGAGTAATATCTATTGTGTCCAGAGGAGGAATCCCATCACTTTTACTTTAGCACCATCATTGGGTCAAAATTTCAATTTGTTCTTTGATTTCTGACCAAAAACCTGCAAAATTCCCATTATCTTAAACTGTACTTTGCATTTAAAGCTCAGTAGCATAGGTTAGCATGTTAACAGGCTGCACCAAGATGGCAAAATTGTCATTTAGAGTCACAGGCTGTATGAAAGATGAATGTAGCCAATGTGACATCATCCACTGGTTAGTAGTTTCCTGTTTAAAGACATTTTGATACTGAGTGAGAGACAGATCTGCCTGAGAAACCAAGGGACACTACACACTCATACAGTAGTGACTTGTTAATCACAAGGTAGGCCTGCCCTAAAGCATATCCTCCTTTATCTTCTTTTTTTTACTCTAATGGAGACTACAATTAAAGAAAAAAATGAACATGGTGTTGTAGACTTTCCTACAGATGGACTTCTTTCTGCACACAGAAGAGTTGCCCCCTGTTAGTGGTTAGAAAGAATGCAGGTTTAATGCTCTAAGCTTGTATTGGCTTCACTTTTCAGACCTTAAAGCTACATCTGTCCTTTATATACCGTCTATATTTGGAAAATAAGAGCTTCCTGATTATAGTCATATATTCTGCCATGTTCTTATTCTCCTCTTTCCTCTCTTCTTTTAATCGATTGGTACTTCTGTGAAAACACTGGAGCTCCTCAGTGCACAGCCTTTAACCTGTTACAAAGCTGAAGCTACTTTGGAAACTCAGTATACAGGATACATATAACCTGCCTTGTGTCATAGTATTTATATCATGTATTTCTGCAGTTATACGAGCACCGTGTTTATGTCTTCCCCTGCAGTGATGCTAGTGGTTGTTGTGCGTACTTCAGTTCAAGATCACCTGACCGGGTTGACCCTGACATGCTGAACAACTTGTGCCAGATGAAAAACCAACAGCTGAGTTGTTTTGTTAGCAGAGAGGGAGATGCTGGTGGTGTTTCTTCTTTATCCTCGCTCTCAGGTCTCCCTTTCTTTTCCCTTTTCACCCGCTCACGGCGCTTTCACTTGAGTTCTTCTTCTTCCACCCACTCTTGTCTTTTCAGTGCAAAGGGTTTTCTGCTTGTGGAGGTAACCTTGGGTGAGAGTAATGGTGGCCTGGTGATTCTGCAAAAGCATTGCTTTTTAAACATTTTAACTTACCCAATGAGAGCTCAAATAAGACCAATTTGTACACACTGTGAAACATCATATACCCATGGCTTCCTAAATATGTGTGTGTGTGTGTGTGTGTGTGTGTGTGTGTGTCTCAGCATATGATTTTGAGTGGAGCAATTTAGCAGATGAGCAGTGGCCATTGTTAGAGGGATAATCTGGCTCTTGCTGCTCAGATAGGTTAACATCCAGCAGATTAGACCAGATTACCCCAAACCACACCAGATAGGACAAGGACCAGCCTCCTCCCCTGTTGTCACTTTACCTCCCTCTTTCTGAGCAACCCCTCTCCTCTTTGCCTCCTCTTTTCACTCATTCTGACTCATTCCCACTTTGCATCTCTTTCATCAGCCTCGCTCTTCCTCCAAGTCCTCCAATATTTATTCCTGCTCTTTGGCTAACTGTTCTAGGTCTTTTTTCTTCTTTAATGACAGAACTGGAAACACACATTTCTTTTTTGTCCATTTAAAAAACTTCATAGTTATGTGACACCTATTTCTATTTAATGGAAAACATAAAAAGCGGAAGATAATGGATGGATGAATTTGCTCTTTTTTAAAAACATGCAATTAAGTTTTACACCCTCAGGCTCTTAATCTGAGGAGGGGAAAAAAAATCACTTTTTGATTAGACCACACACATTTTCACAGCTCAAAGAACAGCAGGCTGATTTAATGTTCGGTTTAGGGTTTACAAGAAAAAAAAAAAAGATGGTAACCCCGTATTACATTTTTTTTAATATCAGTAGAGACAGGTGTAACAAAGAGGTCACAAATGCTGTGCAGTGTGACACGGCCCTTTTAGTTGTCACTATAAACTATAATAAAAGAGAACCTCGTAATAAATTCCTAATAATTAAAGACCACTCACCTGATTCTGCATTGCACAGTTTATAAAAAGTCTTTTTTGGTGCCTACATTACCCACAAAACCATTTGTCCACCAAACTGCTTGGCTGAAGATGTGTGCGCAGAAATGAAAAACAAGCTGCAGAGGTATGGTAAACCCAGTTCTTAACTCCACAGCCTCTGAGTTTGTTATTTTGCTTGTTTGTTTGTATTTTCAGGCTGATAGTTGTCAGCCACATCTGATGTTCACGCATATCAGACCTCATGCAGCACCTCAGTGAGCAGCACCTCAGTGAGCTCACTCAAAAGCTCCATCAAAGTTTTTTTTGTTTTTTGGGGGGGGGGGTTCCCCACATTTTGCAGCAGCAACACTCAACAAGACCTGAAAACATGAGTTCCCTCTTTATTATTTTTCCTACTCTGGTTGGATTTGCAAGTTGTTATAAGGAGAAAGATGACATGTATTTGTATGCATACATGGGCAAATAAAGGTTTCCATTTTGTCTTTATTGACTGATTCCAGTGAATGCTACTTGAGTAATGTAGTTTAACAGTGGCCGAATGGGGATATTTATGAGCACAGCCACATATTTATATGTGCTGTTGTGATATTTTGTTCCTTGTCATGAATTTGTTAATCTACTTTTTACAGGATTTAGCTAACTGATACATGGAAACCATGATGATGCCCTTATTTGTGGATCTCTCTAAGGCGTTTGATTTGGTGGATTATGAATTGCTGCTGAACAATCTTATTAATGCTGGATTTTGTCCACCCATCTTTAGGTCTTAATTTTCCATTTTTCTTTTTTGCCATCGTTCCCTAGCACGGTGGTTTGAGGGACACCAGTAGCTCTCCTGTTATATCCTTTTTACGAAAGTTTCCGTAAATGGTAAAGGGTAAAATTCAAAGTGTAGTTTAAAAAACATTTGTAAAAAAATAATACAGAAAATTCCTTCATTTTTAAAACGGTACATTGTACTGCATTTTTACAGATGTTTTTCACTGTGTAATGGGGGTCATAAATTATCTCACTCAGTTATTTTAGTCACTACAATAACTTGGTTGCTTTTGGCTTAATGTTGTTGTTTTTAATTAATTTTATTCACTCATCCATCCATTTTCTTCCGCTTATCCTATTCAGAGGCAGGGTACACCCTGGACAGGTCGCCAGTCTATTGCAGGGCTAACACAGAGAGACAGACAACCATTCACACCTACGGCCAATTTAGAATTACCAATTAACCTAACCCCACTGACTGCATGTCTTTGGACTGTGGGAGGAAGTTGGAGTACCCAGAGAGAACCCACGCAGACACAGGGAGAACATGCAAACTCCACACAGAAAGGCCCTGGCCAGATGGTGGATTCAAACTCAGGACCTTCTTGCTGTGAGGCAACAGTGCTAAACACCGCGCCACCGTGCTGCCTGTAAACCTTCTGCAAATCATTAAAAGTAAATACAATGTGTCAGTGCATCTATAAATCCAAGTTAAAATAAAATTCTACCATGCACAGATAAATCTCTGGGTCTGAAGATGGACTGAGATGAAACTGAAAACTGTCCTATGGTCGGATCAATCGAAATTACTAAATTCTTTTTGAGAATTGTGGAAGCCATGTCCTGTAGCCTAAAGAGGAGTGTTGTTATCAGCACACATTTCAATTGTACATTTGAATTGTACATCTGGGAAGGTCCCATTAATGTTGAGCAGGCTCACAGACCACTTTGTTCAGTATACTTTGCTAGTACTGCATTGGACCCTCTTTGCCTTCAGAACTGCCTTAATTCTTTGTGGCATAGATTCAACAAGGTGCTGGAGACATTCCTCACAGATTTTGCCCCACATTGACATGATAGCATCACACAGTTGCTGCATATTTGTCAGCTGCATATCCATAATGTATTCCACCTCATCCCAAATGTGCTCTAATTTGAGTAAAGTGAGCTCATTGTCATGTTCAAGAAACCAGTTTGAGATGATTTGAGCTTTGTGATCCTACTGGAAGCAGACATCAGAAGACACTGTGGTCATAAAGGGATGGATGTGGTCAACAGCAACACTCAGGTAGGCTGTGTCATTTAAACAATAAGGCTCAACTGGTACTAAGGGGCCCAAAATGTGCCAAGAAAATATCATCTGCATGATTACACCACCACCAGCAGCCTGAACCATTGATGCAAGGCAGGCTGGATCCATGTTTTCAAATTCTGACCCTACCATCCGAAAGCAGAAAGCATCTGCAACAGAAATTGAGACTCATCAGACTGGGCATCATTTTTCCAATCTTCTGTTGTCCACTTTTGGTGAGCCCGTGCGAATAATAGCCTCAGTTTCCTGTGTTTCCTTGCATACCTTGGTTGTAACAGGTAGTTATTTGAATTACTGTTGCCTTCCTTATCAACAGTCAGCAGTCTAGCCATTGTCCTCTGACCTCTGGCATCAACAAGGCACTTGTGCCCAGAGAGCCACTGCTCACTGGATGTTCGCTCTTTTTCGGATCATTCGCTGTAAACCCTAGAGATTGTTGTGCGGGGAAATCCCAGTAGAGCAGCCGTTTCTGAGAAACTCAGTCCAGCCTGTCTGGCACCAACAACCATACCATGTTCAAAGTCACTTAAATCACTTTTCTTCCCCATTCTGATGCTCACTTTGAACTTCAGCAAGTCATTTTGATCATGTCTACATACCTAAATACACTGAGTTCCTGTTATGTGATTGACTGATTAGATATTTGTGATAATGAGCAGTTGGACTAGTATGAAGCCGGTGAATGTATACAGGCATTGGAGCAACATCCATTTGGGGAAGGCCTTGCTTATTTCAGCAAGATAATGATATTCTGCACATATTACAACATCATGGCTCCTTGGTAAAAGAGTCCTGCCTGCAGTCTAGCTTTGTCAGCCAGTGAAAACATTGGCTAATTTTGAAAAAATAGTCTCAGTAGTTCTTCCTACTTTCTGGTGGTTAATTTGTTTGGCCTGATATAAGCTGTGCATTTAGCATTTGACATGCTGTTCTCCTCTGTTTTGTGGTAGGTGCTGGTTCTTAGATTTAGGTTGAGGGGTAGCTGTGTGGTCTACCCTTTCGTATTTTTTGGATATGCCCTTTTGGATATGCTTGTGTGATTTCACTGGTTTCTGGTGCAGAGCCTTTCAAGTAATGCAGTCATCAGGCAGTGGAGGTAAAATACAATGTGACACCATGATTGTATTGTGCATTTGTGTGGCAGCATTTTAATTTATTTAATCTGTTTTCTTTATAGTCACTCCATGCCACTGATGCTTTTTTATTTTTTTTGTTTATTTGGTTTTTGTTTTTTATTTTGTATTTGCATATACTCTTCTTTAAAATCTTTATCAACTTCGCTCCTCTGTTCCCAAATACTTTGATTAGGACCTGTTTCCTAACTGTACTGAAACTCAAAATGAGTATATACTTTTTTTAAAACAGTACAATTTTCTCAGCATTTGATGTTTTCTTTGTTCTATTTTCAATTTAATATGGGGTATAAATGAGTTGCAAATTTGCATTCTGTTTTTATTTATGTTTTATTCAGTGTCTCAACTTTTTTAGAAACAGGATTGTGTTAGCACAGCTGTAGCTCTTTGATACACAGAGAACAAAAGGCTGAAGAAACCTTTTATGGAAACTGTCCCTGGAAAAGCTCTGGACTTTTATTGGAAATGTGGCAGCTGTCTGTCTAAGGCCCTGCTCACACAAATGTAGATGTAGATGAGTCACCTGGATCCTGCTGCTGGGTTCATCTTGAGAAAAATTGTTGACTAAAAAACAGAAAACTGTGGAGTCCAAAAGGTAGTCCATTTGTAACCTCACACATAAATTAACTGCATCTACTGTATCATAAAATAGTATCCAAAAAGTGCAAACTCTCAGTGAGTCCCACTTCCGGATGGTAACTGGAATCACATTTACTTTTCATATTTCTTCAGATAACTCTTTATCTAACACTCACAGATGTTGCCTGAGTGTACTTGGATACACAAACATTCATCCAAGCAAACCATGCTTGATGTAATTAGGCATTCTTCCAGTTTAATCAAGTAACTCCAGCACCCGACACACACGTATACTCACTTCCTCACTGTTTGAAAGCAACTCAATTTTCAGGCAGCAACATCAAGCAGTGGTTCTGCCTGTAAAGTTCCTCTTTGCATTCATATGTGTGTTTATCTGCTTTTTATTACACACTCTCTCTATCATCGGCTCAGAGTTGCTGCGCCTTGACACCGCTTCCAGGAACATGCTTCACCTCATGGTAAAAACAACTCCACATTCACTAGTCAGGATTTAGTTGACTTTTCAAAGTGGCTTTGCATAAATCAACTTTGGAACTGATCCCTAAAAGGAGGGGGAGTGCATAATAGGGGCTAAACCATGATAAAGCCCAACAATCAGTTATTATTCCTCATAGTGGGAGCAAATTGCAGCATTGTGCCTGAAAACTGAGTGAGATTTTAGCTGCTTAACTGTGGGTCATCTATAAGCACTGAGGCGTTTGGATTAACTACTCCTACACTGCTCTACTGTGGCACTGCTGCATGTGAAAAAGGATGCATAGCTTGGTGATGGTGCACACACACACATAAACACATAGTAGGCCTCTTTAATACAGCACTGTTGATCAATATGTGTGATGCAACTTCAAGTGAAGTGATACTGTGCTTGCTGACACCTACGCAAAAACCAATGCTTGCAGAGACGTGACACTAAAACATCCTCCTCTGCTTGACATCACTTATTTAACATTTATATCAACAGTTTACCAAGCAGCTCTGCTGGAGCTTGTACAGAATGAAAAAAGCTGAGAGGCAGTTTGAGGGTTCAAGTGTTACACTTTTTTGCAGATATTACCAGGCTGGTGTTTTTAATTGTTGCAGACAACAGTTTGACAAATGTTCTGGACTGGTGTGCAGGGTACATTAAACTGCAGGTAACAATGGCAACAATACTCAAGGTTTACATGTTTTTACCAGTGAAGTCATTGGGAAAAACACCCCAAGCGTGTGTTAAAATGACAATTACAAACATGTTTTAAAGGTTCACTTCATGAAACCCTTCTTTTCAAAATCGAGAAGTGATGATAGTATTTTTTCATCTGCATAGATTTTGAAATTGGTGTGCCCATCCCAAATCAGTGAAGTTGATAGGAATTTCATACATGCTACATGTAATATGCAAAAATTATGAAAAACAACAATGTGCCCCCCCCCCCCCCCCCCCCCCCCAAAAAAAACCCCCCCCCCCCCCCAAAGC
>VUQI01045530.1:2526-13001 GCA_015106735.1 Paratilapia polleni | reverse complement strand
TAAAAGGGAGTTTTTCCTTCCCACTGTTGCCAAGTGCGTGCTCATAGGGGGTCGTCTGATTGTTGGGGTTTTCTGTCTAATATTGTAGGGTCTTTACCCTACAATATAAAGCGCCTTGAGGCAACTGTTGTTGTGATTTGGCGCTATATAAATAAAACTGAATTTTCACAGAATATAACTACCTGACTATTAAGTGTAAAATCATTGTACCCCAACAAAGGGGTCATAAGCCAGAATTGACAGGAACGCCTGGGTAAAGCAAATAACAACCAATGATAGTCAGTTGTTATGCATTTACTTTAACTGTTTCCCCCATAAAGATGACATTTGATGACCTCCCCCGTGTCCTTCACGACGACTTTTGACACCTCAATATATATCAATAAAGACGTGGTTTGACGACCATTAGAATAGGTTCTGGGTAGTCCTAGTAAGCTGTATAACTCCTAGTGGGCGTCCAAGGGGGAAAGAGTTAAGATAAACAGACAAAAGTAAAGCAAGGGTTGTTTGCAGTAAATACTTGTGATTACCTCTCTCCAGGTTCTGTTCAATAAGCAGTAAGTCATAAAAAATGCCCAGTCTTTACTGTCAACACTGTGTTTAACTGAGTAAAATCATTAAAAATGTAGGCCTGGAGTGTTTTGCCAATTAAAGCCAGTTTTACACAAACTTTGTGAAGCTAACAATGTGTGTATTTAACATTAAGAGCAGTGTGTTCATGCTGTGTGTAGCAGTAATTATCCAAGCTCTTGCGCTCACAGAACATTATTGAGCTGTCTTGCAGCAGGTTGTCTTGGGTCGCTCCTGCTG
This sequence comes from Paratilapia polleni, assembly GCA_015106735.1. NCBI lineage: Eukaryota > Metazoa > Chordata > Actinopteri > Cichliformes > Cichlidae > Paratilapia > Paratilapia polleni. The sequence continues at coordinate 12,191 of VUQI01045530.1, read as the reverse complement.
CGGTAACAAAGCTGGATCACGGAGGGTTATTACAGGGCATTTGGCTATAGAGCGGGCTAGTCATGCTAAAACTCCACAGCTGGTGATGTTAATGGTGCATATCACTTTTTAACCCACACGCGTCTCCTTTCTTCAGCAATGGCGAGCCTCAATAGATTTTTCTTTAATCACTCTTTTCTGAGCAAGAACAGAATAAATCAAGCATGGAGAATAAGTTCTAGTACAAGAGCTTTTAACAGGCATGATATTTAATTTGTCACCCCTTGGTGCTGTCAGGAATAGTGATGACGAATTGCAGGCAACTGCCAAGTTCTGTGGTGACACCTTGATTGTCACCTACATTACGCACAGCATGTGCTTAGCTGGTACTCTCTGACAAATCAAAAGGGGGTCGCTTTCTTTTTGTTGACAGGAATTGTACAGATCTTGACCAATATTTAAGCAAGGTCATATTTCAGCTGGGGCAGCAGCTCTGAACTGGCAGCCCCAAGGTTTCTTGATAATCCAAGGTTATGAACACAGAAAGGAAAAGTTAATTCCTGCTTTCATCGTTTCCTCACTTTGGTAAAAAGGAACTAATTCAATCCCATTTCACATCAGGAATTTGTAACATACAGTAGCAATTTCATCAAGCTGTTGACTTGATGAAGTAGAATTTAAATGAAAAAGAACAATTAGACACAAACATATAAATAAAACAATATAGAAATATTAAATGATTTATGTACTCAATAAATACCAGAAATTTAAGCCAGCTGTAAGATTGTGAGTCCTGAGGAATAAGCTCTCATCTTAATAATGAAAGAAAAATAAAACAGCAAATGAGCCCGTACTTTATTTACACTTCATGTACATGTAGCCTGGAAGAATTGTTTTGTTTTTTTTAGCTTTACTATAAATCGCCAGTACATACTGCAGCCAAAGAACATTCACGAATGATTCCAGCTCAAAATATGGCTCACCAATGGTACATTTACTGCATACGTCCATCTTGAAGGACTGCGTTGAATCATACCAATTGTTCCCCAGTACTGAAACTTCTAGGCCCTAAATTACAATACCATTGTTCTCTGTGGCCAAAAAGTTCAATTTTAACTTCATCAGTTCAGAGCACTCTCCTTCCATAAAAAAAATAGGAAAGGTTTACTTTTGATGAGTCTTCATAAAGCTCATATTTGTGTAGGTGTCACTAACAGTAGAACAGACTTTCTCTGAGTCTGTTCAATCGTCCTGAAGGTCTATACTGTAAATACTGTAGTCACGCATTTTGATTCGCCTTTCTAACAATCCTATATGTAGCTCTTTGTGAAGGTTTTCTTGGTCTGCCAGACCTCAACGTGACCTCTACAATTCCTCTTAGCTGCCTTTTCTTTTTCCTGCTGTGTGGGCATCAATGGTTTTCATTTGTTTGAGAACAGGTTTGAGTATTTGAAATCTGCCTTACTTGACCCTTCCTAAAGATGGTTGTGAAGAAGTCATAATCCTAAAAAAAAAATTAAATAAATACTAATTACGGTCTGAGAACTTGGTATAATAATAAATAATACAAAACAAGAATAATACATTGATCTTGTTTAAATAATGAAAAGAATATGCCATTTTTACTTCATGCCTTTCTTTGAGATCAGCTCATATTTTATTAACTTATTTATTCACAGTAACAGAAATTTTGATTAGTATTCCACTATAGCTCTCACTGTGACCACATTCATTCAGTGGTCTTCTGTTTCAGAAGTTTCATAGAAAAGCTGAAGCCATGACTTCAGTGAGCAGTCTTCTTATTCAGACACAAGACACCTTAAATTGCCACAAGATTAACCAAAAGCAATGCCTGTCTGAGAGGGGCATCAGTCTTGAACTGGAGTAATTCAGTGCTGCAACTTTATGCTTTAAAATAACTGGAGAGCAATATTTTACTTTAAAAAAAAAAAAAACTGTATTTAACAGCTATGTTTAGATTTCAGACAGACATAATCTAGCACCTATTCAACAAACTTAAAGTTGCTCTGACATTCATGGTTCCAAAAAAAAGATTTTGGACTTTCTGACTACCGACTTTTGTGATTTACTGACTTATCAAGCATTCATGTCACAATCAAGGCTTGTGGGCCAGATCTTTGCAAATTTTAATCCAGCCTGCATATCACTTTAGGTTGTTAACTTCTGGCCCACCTCGGTCCACCTCTGCACAGCTGTGGCAAATCCTGCACGATCCTCCACAGCAGCTGCAAGCTAACAAGCTAGCTAACACAGAATGCAACAAAAAGGAAAGTTGATGCTGAAGGCAGACAGTTTCTACTGAGATGCAAGACGTCTTTACTGGGTGTAAAGAGATGTGTGTCCATTTACCATGAGGTAGTGTCTGTTGAAAGAACACAATCTGCATAGTAATTTTGATTCTTGAATCCACATACAAGCAAAGATATGGACTTACTGATACTGAACAAAGACTTCAGACACTGAAGTGAAGTGAGGTATGTGTATGGCAGAAGGCTTGACCGTATGATGCAGTACAGGTAAAGTATTATAAGTGATTAAAGATTTTATGTATTTATTTATTGAATGAAAGTTGCAGAATGCATTATTCTGCTTTAGTAAAGTCAAATAAACCTTTTTTGTGCACTGGTTGGAGGCAAAACACAAAAATAAACAAAATCATTGTCTTCTTAATGCTTTCTTTAATCATTTGGGCAGCAAACCATCAGCAGATGGCTTGCTGGACTCTCATCATGTGACATTTTGAGACAATTTATGTTCTGATAATCATCATATTATTTTATTCAGGTGATTGTGCCCAATTGACATCTAAATGTGGCATTTCGACTTAAGTAAAAGATGAACAAATTCTTCCAGATCAGGACTAAATCGTAAAAGCAGGCAAAATGCAATGAGTGTATGCAGAGAAATATATAGTCGCTTGCTCCTGCAATGTGAATAAGAGGTGCGACTAAATAGTGCTGATTACAGTTTAGTGAGGTGCTCAGAACATTTCCTGATGCAATTTGCAACCAAGGTAGGCTTTTGGTGGAAAAAAGATGCATTTATTGTTAGATTTTGAAGGAAGTCCTCATTTTAACGGGTGTAATGGGTGCCTGGGGAAAAGCAGAGAGAGAGAGAGAGAAAGCGAAGAACAACATTGCCATCTAGCGGTCTGTTAAGGTGATTAGTAAAAACAACAGCAAGTTTCACAGCACTACAGTGCATTAAGAATTCTACCCAGAGTCACAAAAGTACACCAGTGAGGTTTTACTGGAGTTTTTATGTTTGTGTAGATATTATAATATACTAGATTTAGTCAAGTACTGTATTCAAGTGCTGTTTTGAGGTTTACTTATTTTAATTGTTTCCATTAGGCTTGCTATTGGTGAAATAATCTTTAACAGCTAACAGTATTTATATTTACACACAATCAGTTTATTATACAGCATATACATTATTTATTGGTGTAGATCAAAGTATATATTGGTATAGATAAAGAATCAGCTTTGTGTATACCGAATTGAGTATCCTTTAACAATTTACTTATTTTCATTTACTTGCTGATTGTATCCAAATTGTAATTTGATTCTATTTTATTATTTTATTTGTAATTTCTTTACTAATTGAATACTTCACTACATCCAAACAGCAGTTCCAAAACTAAATCATCTATCAGTTCCCCTAACCTGCCATCAGCAATGAGACCTGTACCACATTCAGATGAAATACCACCTCCCATTTTTACTGGCTTAGTTGATGAGAGAGAAGAGTCTGGTGATGTTTTGTCTCCAGATGCACAACATCTACCAATTGGTATTTTTGAACTCAGCATTATTGAATTAGGTAATATCAACTATTTTCTGGAAAACAGCAAAAAAAAAAAAAATGTATTTTTTGATGCAGGGCGGTGTTATATTATTCTATTTTAGACTGTTTTGTCTTTTTAATGTACTTAATCCAACATTACTTTATTTCATTTCATTTTTATTTTATTATTTTCTTTTAAATTGCTCCTGATTTTGACATATTCTTACTGTACTTACTACAAATAGATTTCTTATGAAGTAATTTAAAGTTTCTCATCATTGCATATTATATGTTTCGTCTTACATTTTGTTCTATCTCATTATCTGTACAAATCTGTGCATATGTACAAATAAAGACTGATTGATTGACTTCACCAGCTGTAACATTAAACCCGTGCTTAAATATTATTGCAGAAACAACAGTGATCAACACTCACGAGATCCATCTTTTAGATTTAAAGGCTCAACTGTTCTTTGTAATGCCTTCTTTTTGTACATTGTTGCTACTTTCCAGCAGTTTTTTTGTTGTTGTTGTTGTTGTTTTTTGTTTTTTTTTAATCCAAAACCAGATTTAAGGATTGAGAGAGTAAGTGATGCACAGAGTGTAAAAGCCTCTGAAACAAATTTGCAATGTTGCTACATAAAATCAATACCAAGAAAACCTCTACTTTTTTACTCTTGCAGCACAGTTACTAGTCACTTTTCAGCTTTATTTTTTCCAGAAATGCAATAATATACATACAAATATAATATTATAAATAATAATATAATATAAAATAATAATATAGTATAATATCATAATATACATACAATATACAATAATAATGTACATTTAGTTGCCAGGTTTTTTTTTTTAATACTACACTACACTACTAATTAATACAGTCCAGCAATAAATCATAGCTTTGTGAAGGATATAACATTCATCCGAATCTCAATAAACATGTGCACCAAAGCCACCTCTGACTGGCTGTGGTGATAAATTTGATCAAATTGATGACTAACTAAAAGCAAATGTCCATTATTTCCATTATGTCCATTATTTTGTTCACCCCATTTAAGTCTGTGACACCTCTTTGTATAATTCAGTACAGTCTGACAGCACCACAAATTGCATCCTCCAAAATGATAATACAATTTCACCACCCCTTTAAAACAGTTTCAGCATAAGATGAACATCAGGGAGATTTCTTGCATTAGTTAATATAGTTTTGTATTTTTCATTTGATTTTCTTTGTATTTAGTTTGAGAGTTTTATCTTCAGTTTGGTTTTGTTTCAGTTGAGTTTTTGTTGTTTAGAAATGTTTCGTTTTTGTTTCAGTGTTATTTTAAGTTTTTTTTTATTTTTACTAATCATACTATAGGTGGCGTTTATCAAGGGCAATGTTTAAGAAGTTCAGAACAGGTATTCTAATCAAACACTTTGTAAAGGTACTTAATTCATAGTCATGTAGTCATCCAAATCTCAATAAACATGTGCACCAAAGCCTCCTCAGACTGGTTGTGTTGACAAATTTGGCCAAAATGACTAAAACTAAAGACATTTCCGGGACATTTTTATTTTGTTTTTTGTTTGTTTTTTAAGTATGCAATATTTTTTCAGTTTAGTTTATAATTTTATTTCGGTTAACTACAATGTGTTTTTTTTAGTTGAGTTTTAGTTAGCTTTAAGAACCTTTTTTTTTAATTGCATGACTGTTTGTTTTTCAGTTTTGGTTGTGTCCTAGAGAAACTGGCAGCTGAGTGTATGTCTTAACCATGTGAGATTTAAGTTATCATTAGTGACGACCCCAACCCTAACTCTGCTCCTAACTCTAACCCTAGGCAATCGGAATATGTCATTTTTGTTTTATTAAACTGGTCTTCAAAGTCTTGGCAATCAGGAAACAAAGAAAATAATCAGACACACATCAAAATGTCCATTTAGTCTTCTCCAAAATACACACTTAGGGTAGGGTTAGTGTAAACATTGATGATGACTTAGACCTCAGAGGGTTAAAGACATCAGTAGGGCTGAGGCAATTAGTTGATTAATTATCCACTATTTTGATAATTGATTGCTCACATTGGTTATTTTTCAAGACAAAGGATCAGAATTAAAATGAAGGCTCTGCAGCCTCACTTTTTCTTATTTAATATTAAACTCACCATGTTTGGCTTTTTCTTTCTTTCTTCCTTCCTTTCTTATTTGGACTAAACTACATTCAGACCTGTCACCATCAGTTTCTGAGATATATTAAAGGTGATCTTTCACTCTTTACCGTGTATTGAAAAATACTGATAACTCAGTATTAGAGTAACAAATTCAGGCCTACCAGCAGCTTATTTTACAGCTGAAAGTGTGAATTAAAACCCACCCTTTGCTGCCACGTTCACCTCAGCTCCAGTAAAGTAAATTTTGCCCATTCATAAAACATATTTCACAATCACTATAGTAAACGTAAGGCAGAACTACTACCTCTCTGACAAAGTCAGGAGAAAATCAAAATGTATAAGGTTTGTAAGTGTGCAGGATTTCCAGATATGAGGTCACATTTAATTTGACACACCCAGACACAAAGTCAAACCAACAGCAGAGGGAGACAAAGACTGTGGTTTGTCTGAAGTATAGACTGGACAAGTTGTGATTATGGGCATTTATGTCATTTATACAGATCTATATCACTCTAAACTTAGTAAGTTCCCAACTCATGGATTAAGCCTAGTCCCAGACTAAAAGAAAAAGTCAATGAAGCTCTCCAAAGAACAAAGCTTATGGTCTAGGAGTAGGTTTAATCTATGGGAAGAGTTTGGGGGCAGTAACACTTCAGCTGTTGTCCAGGCTGTACCCTACATCTTGCCCTTTGACAGCTGGTATAGCGTCCAGGCTCTTCACAACCCTAAACTACAGCAGTTAGGAAGATGGTTACGCTTTATATGGTATGCAAAGCTGAAATTTTTTAGCCATCAAAAGTAACATTAGCATTATTGTGTACAATGATCGGTTTTTGATTTGACTATAGTGGAAGAATAAATAGTCAACCTTGGCCAGTTTTACCACCATTTACACAGCATGGAGCAACAAACATTTGAGCAAGTTATTATACATTTTACTAAAGTCTATAAGAGGCCCATTGAAAGGTGGCAAAAACATAAGTGTACATCAATTGATTTATGGCCTCTTAACAGGATTACAGGTTTGGGTTTTTTTTGGGGGGGGCTTTTGCCTTTATTAGCTAGCACACAGTGAAGAATGAAGCAGAGACAGGAAAGCAGTGAGAAGAGGGAAAGAGGGAAGACACAGCAAAGGGCCTCAGGTCAGAATCCAACCCAGGCTGCTGCATTCAGCCCTGTGGCATATGGTCGCCCAATCAACCTGTGAGCTAAATCAGCACCCACCTTTTAGGTTTTCCTCACACATCGTAGGCACTTCCCCAAAGTAGAACAAACAATATACAGCAAGACACAAGTAGTTTCAACAGCAAAAGTGTTTTTCCATGTTTTTATTTGTTTTAGGTACAACGGTTTAAGTCAACTAGCCACTGTATCTATTGAAATGCCAAAGTGTATTGCTCTTCTGCATTCCATGTGTGGACCCCTCTTCAGCAGTGTTCAAGATGACATCCATTTCCATGTCTGGCATGTTAATTCACAGCTATACAGCAAGAAGTCATGTGCTTTGAAGACAACCCCATGTTTTTACAAAAGCAAAGAATCAGCAGTGGCACAAAACATGACTTGCAGGAGCAAACAAGCAGAATCTGGGTAGCAAAGCTGCACTAAACAACTGCATGTATAACAGCCGACGCCTCAATCAGACCTTGTGCTACTTTGAGATTTTTATTTTATTTTAATTTTTTTTTTTTAATTTTTAAAATTTTTTTTTTTAAATACACAGCAAGTGCCAAGAACAGGTGTGGTTCACAGGGACATTTTCAAAACGCACTATGAAACTGGTAGGAATAAAGACCTATGCATAGAAACATGCTTCCTCAAAAAGGATATGTTACACACTGCTAATTTTCAAAAAGGGCAGAAGCTGCACTGACAAGCTACATATCAGATGGATTAGACAAGGGGGGAAATGATCCACATGTAAAACCAGCGCAAGTACACTTATAGCAGGAGAATTGAAATCTTCACAAAGTGGAACTTGGATTTATTTCAAAAAGGTGGGTAGTGAACACAACAAAAATACTGGCTGAACAAAAAATAAATCAATCTTTGGATACGTAAAAAACCCTATACAATCCCCCCCCGTTTGTAACCTTCAGTTTTCTGAAGTGCCTTCTTCTGAGGTGGGCTCTTTGGTTTCCTTGTTCTTTCTCACCTCTTCCAACTTCTTGTCCTGTTAAACAAAATAATGCAAGATTAACATCCTGGTGGTACTGCTTCAAATACATACATTTACAGTCAACAGAAATCACTGACCTTCTCTTTGAATTTCTCATTCATCGCTGCCATAATTGCTGTGCGGTTCTCTTTGTTAGCCTCCATCTTCTGATTGAGCTTCTCCTCTGCCATCTTGCTGAAGTTGTTGTTCTCCTCCATAGCTTTCTGCTGCACCTCCTTTTCATGCTCACGCTTCTCAGCTAAGTGCTTCAGAACCTCGGCTTCATGGTTCTGGGAAAGTACGGTTAAAAAAATAAAATGTTTTAACCAGCCCATCAGATTTTGATTGTTCCACCTATAACAGGCCATCTATACTGAGGGTTTCAGGAGTTCATCACAAAAAATATATATATTTTTACCTTGCGTCTCTCCTCTGCAGCATCCAGCTTCCTCTGAATTTCCTCCAGTGAGACATCCTTCTTTTTGGGAGGAGACAGGGGGAAGTCGCCCTTGGCATCAGGGGCAGGAGCACCCAGGATGACCTCAAAGGCCTGACCAGAGGCCCGCTTGTCGAGCTCCTTAACCTGGATATCTGAACACATGGAAGGTAAAAAACCATGTGTAAATACATGAAGGAACAGTGAAACAATCATGTGTGTTAAAGTGTAAGACATAATTCACCTTCAGCGGCTGCCATCTTGAGAGACTGCTTCAGGTCAGTTTAACTAGAAGAGGGAAATATTAAAGAGATTTATATTTTCCTCACTGAATTCATACCAGCAAATGGTTCTAAAATTGGTGACACCTAGTGGATGATTTACACCATTTCTAAAGAAACCATCAAAACAAGATTAAAACTGGCCTCAATGGTGACACTCCGTGGCGACACTCAAGACTGCAAGCAACCACCGCCCATCAATCCATACAAAAACGGCACTGGCATTCAGGGCCGTCATGTTGTACATGCACCATTGTTTATCTCCTAACATGTGGCAGCAGTGACATTCAGAATGATCCACAAGCAATCAAACCAAGAGGCATGGGGGAGGGCTTTTCAAAAGCCTGCCCACTGGTGAGGGTTGTTAATGAGACCCAAGCCACATTTAGCTGAAACAAAAGGCAGTGATCGGGCTGGGTAACGGCGGCCAGGGGCAGGTGCAGACGGGGCCTAGGCTCGGCCTGCAAGAAGGCAAATATGCACCATTTGAAATCAGATTAGTGAGCAATGAGCATATCCAGGAGAAAATGATCAGGGAGCACCTGTTCCTTGCACCATGTGTTTGAGCAGCGGGAGGGCGGGGAACACACACACAAACGTACCACAACAGCCAACTAAATAGGCATCTTGTCCTCAAATAAATGCTAGAAAAGGGGGGTGGGGGGACCATATAGTTCCACTTAAATGTGAGGAACAGCTGTCATTCCATTTGGTCAAGTGGCTATGGTGAGTCATGAACGAGCACCAAAATCAGCTTATTCAGTGAAAAGACCCCTCCCCTAATATTTCATATAGGCTACCAGCTAGCTAAATGTAGCATTTGAATGCATCTTACTGCCCAGAAGACGTTT